>VWZS01008898.1:452273-454773 GCA_013397075.1 Rhabdornis inornatus | reverse complement strand
ACACTGCACTGTAGCAAAGATCCCATGACACAATGTAAAAATCACAGAGGTTAAACTAAAAAAAAAAGAAATACATAAATATTTATACAGTTGATTCTGCTTAAGCTTCCTCCTAAGGTTACTGTTAAACCTTAAAGCCTACACCAACAAGGCCTCACATGAAGCAGTGCATTTCAGGCGCTACATATTATCAAAATAAATTAGGATGTCTAACTACATGCATTTTGGAAACGCTGTATTTTAAATCCCCTTTCCTTTCCCTTAACCTTTTACAGATCTACCGTCCTGAGTAATTAAATGAATGATTTAGGTTTGCAAAAACGCTACAGAACAAAACTGTTTGGTAAAAAACTACATTAAAACTGCAGATTACCTCAAAGCAGGGGTATTTTGAGTATCTACATTTGCATGAACAAATTATTATCGTCAAGAAAAATCTTTTTAAAATACTAATTTGAACTATTAAAACCATATCTCACTTAAAAGGGTTTAGTGTAGCATTAGAGAAACCAATTTAATAATTAATCATATTTTCTTTAGATTAATATTACTAGCAGTAATGTTTTTCCTTAATGGCTTTAAACGACTTAGCAGATGGAAGAAAAAATTTAAAACTGACAAAATCTCTTAAAACTTTGACTTCTTCCCCCCCACACACACGCGAATTAGTGGGGGGATACAGACACCATGCACAACTTCCGAATCCCACCTTTGTAAAAAACATTTCCAAAGGCCTGGTCCAAGCCTGTGAAGTCAATGGAGCGATTCCTACTGCTGTCAATGGAAAGATTCTCACTCTCTGGAGCTGAGTTTGGATAGGGATTCTAATGCACACAAAAGACCAGGGAAGATCTTCGGAAGAGGAACTTCTGTGTTTCTCTCAGTACATATGTACACAAGTAAGACTTCCTAAAAGTATAAGCGATTCCCAGGTAAAGGATACTGCCCATTCCTCCATCTGTAGCTCCGCACTCTTTACTAATAGAGGACAATACCGTAAATTCACAGTGGTTACTTTTGAGATCATTTTTCCCTTGAGAATATACCAGAAGCCCACTTTCTGTCTGGACTATTCTCGCAAATTTCAGATGAGCGTTTTTCTGCCAGCCCATAGCCTAAGCTTCACCCCTCTCCAGCAGCTCCACCCCGGGACCTTACCAGCGCTCGCCAGCGTTCTCGGCCGGGGGCTGCGCTGCGACACGGGCCCGCTGCCGAACCTGACACGAGCCGAACTACGGGAAAAGAACAGAACCGCCTCACAGGCTGCCTTTACCTTGGCCGTGCAGGCTCCGCCGGGCGGCACACGGCTTTTCGGCAGGTTACGAGAGCGCTGCCGCCTGCGCACCCCGCGCTCGGCGCGGCACAACGCGGAGCGGAGGCGCCGGCGCTCGGCCTCCGTCCCACGGCTGCCCTGGCACTCCCGATGGCACGGCACGGTCTAGCCCGCTCCACAGCCGAGGCAGCCGCGGCCGCTCCCCTCTCTTCAAAACCTATCACGCTTCCCAAACTTTTCTAACTCCCGAAGCCCTTCTCAACTTCAAAGCCGATTTTAAGGGAAGGCCCCCACGTACCAGGCACGGAGGCCGCCTCCGGAACCCCGCAGCTCCAACACCATTATTTATTAATTGTTGGGTTTAGGCAATTTTGTCTTGGGCGAGGGGACGACCCTGTTCCCTGCGCAGCCCAAACAGCGCCGGGGGCACCGCTACCCCACGGGCACCTCGGCGCCCCTGCGCTTCCCCTCCCACGCCAGCGGGGGCGCCCCGGGGCAGCGCGGCGCGGGGCGCCCCGAGGGGGCGGCCGGCAGCGGCCCCTCCGCGCGGGCGGGCGGAGAGGCGGGGGCTGGGGGGCGCCTCTCCCTCCGGCGGGCAGGCAGCACACAAAGGAGAAACGTGACACGTTTCTTCACCCGGCTGTCTGCTAGGGAGGTCTCGAGGAAAAAAAAGAAGAAAGGAAAAGAAAAAAAAAAAAAAAAAAAACCACCACCACACAAACGGGGAGGCAAACGGCGGCTAACCGAGCCTCCCGCAAGCGTTCCCTCGGCAGCCTAGCCCCCAGCCTTCCCTGCCTGGCACTCCTCTAACCGTGCGGGGAGGCTACAGGTTGTTTGTTTTTAATTACGCGGGGGTGGGGGTCCGCGGGGCTGTGCGGCTCTAAGCGGCGGGAGGGAGGCCCTGCCGAACCGCAGCCGCCGCGAGTTGTTTGGGGGTAGCTTATGCCCGCTCCCGCGGCCGGCCCGGCCCGGCGGGCACGGCCCCACCTCCGGCCGGGGCACCGCCGGCTCCCAGCGCAGAGCGCGCCCCCGCCCCCCGCTGGCGGTGCGTGTTTGGGAGCGGTGCCACCGGGTGCCGGGAGACCTGACACATGTCACTGCTGCGGCCGCGCCGGCCGCGGCCAAACTTTCCCGCGGCGGCGGCAAGTCAGTGAACGGCGGCGGAGGAGGGGGGTGGAAGCGGGTGGAAGTAGCAAGTCACACCGGGGAACGGAGGGAGGAGGGGAC
>VWZS01008898.1:335724-450319 GCA_013397075.1 Rhabdornis inornatus | reverse complement strand
CGCAAACGAAATCGGGCCCCGCAGGCTCCGGCCGCCCATGGGCTCCACGGGCAGGGGCGCGGAGCTTGGCGGGGCGCAAGCTGCGCGGTCCGGAGACCGCCGCCCCTCCCCCCCCCACACCCCGGGCAGGAAGCGCGCCCCGGGGCAGAGGCAGCTCTCCCTCAGGCGTCGTCTGCGGTAGCGGACAAATCCTGGTACCGGCGGAAGGCAGCGTGCAGCGCACTTTCTGTGGGGTTAGCCGGCGGTACTGAACCGGCGGGACGGCGCGGCCCGGCCGCGGGCACCGCCAGCTTCGTTGGGCGCCGGGCGACCGCGGCATCCCCAGCCAGAGGGACGGGAGCTGCGGCGCACGGCGACCCGCGGGTCCGGCCCTGCCCTGCCCTGCTCCGCCCTGCCCTGCCGCGGGCCGCCGCCGTCGGGCCGGACGCCGTCCGCTCCCGCGAGTGCCCGCAGCACTCCCAGCCCTCTGCCCGGGCTGCGCTTTGTTCCACGAACCCCTCGTCCTATTCAGTGTGGCCTCTCAGGCAGACCCTCTGTCTGGGGGCCACAATGTGCAGAGAACAACACGGCGCTTGGCCGCTAATACTACCCGGCGCGATTTGGCAGTTCCACCCAAAATTAAAGCTAAACAAACACACGCTTTCCCCACCTTTTTTTTTTTCTTTTTTCTTTCTTTTTTTTCCCAAGGACGACCACGGTATAAAATGTGACTCGGCTTTCTAATGAAAAACGCTGGTGCGTTTTATTTGTTCCTGTTTACGGTTCAAGATTTCATCTGCACAATTGTATTTCTCGCTTGAAATAAACCGCTTTGAAACCATTTTCCTTTAATTAATTTAATGCAATTTCTCTGTGTTGCTGGCAGTGTTAGGTGTCTATAAGATTGCTATTTTCCATTAGGATTGTTTAAAAAGCAAACAAGAACACATAACAGACTCCTCTCCGAACTAGGTGCACTCCCTTTTTCCCTGCGTACTGCTCCGAGACACTTGGGAAAGAGCAGAAAACGCTGGTTTTAAGCGAAGTCAAGTCGAGGAGAATCTATATTACAAGATCAAAGAAAAGGAGACGTTACAAAATTGGTGGAGTTACACCACCATCTGTCGTTAAGCTTCGGGACTACAAAAGCTCAGACGTATAATAAATCTTAATGAGAGACGGTAACTTTCTTTTCTTCACTTTCACCTCGAGCTCCTGCTGCCTCGGCAGCGTGGATCGTCCCGAGCGACGGGCAGCAGATTGTCGATGCCCTTCACAGATGTATCTGTTCACTGCACCCTGCCAGGCCAAAGAGTTTCTTCTGGCACCTGATGTCCCCAAGCAGTTGCTCGTCAAAACACACAGGCACCAACACTTCACAATACTTTTTTGGTCTCAGGAGGTTGCATTAATAAAAAAGAAGTCTAATTTAAAAAAAAAAAAAAAAAAAAAAGAAATTGTCATAATAAACCACTAAAACTAAGCCACCCTTACACACTCAACCCATCCCTCAAAAAAACCAAAAAAACTAAAAAAAAAAAATAAAAAGGAAAAAACCAAACATAGATCTTTTACGTTACAGTTGTAGGGTTCAATTTAGCCCATTGTGTATGCCTTTTCTGCAATGCTGCATTCTGAAAAGGAACGTATACAAAACAGACTTTGGAATAATATCTGTGAAGAAACTGTGATGGTCTAATACAATCTCTGATTACTCTTAAAACTTTGACCGCTATAAATAAATCCTTAAGCATAAAATGATTTTATATTCCCCAATGTAAACATGGCACCTTCTATGTCCTTGTCAGATCTCCCGATGAGACTTAAGCCCTTTCTAAATGCTTCAGTCAAATGGCTTGCAAATGCCCATTTACTATAGTTACTGAAGAATCACAAAAAGAAGGAGTGTTTTCTTTGGGATTTTCTGAATGTTAGTGTTCTCAGAGGCCAATTGGTACTCATGCAAGCAGGGATCTTGACTGAACTCTACCAGAAATAATCATCAAATTTATAATTATTTTATCATAGTTCCTATTTTTGGACAGGTGTGGTTTAGTCAGTACTGATCCAAATGTGTTGCTGGATGGAATGCTTACCATTAAAGGTTAACTTTCAGGTTGATTCTGTTTCACTGTGGAAATACACAGAACTTCAACTGTCTTCGGCTGGCATTTCACAAGTGCTTACAAACCTTACACTGTAATTAGCATTGGGCATCTCCTAATATAAATCATGTTTCTAATTTTTTCCTATGCCTAGAGAAACTCCATTTCCTATATCCTACCAGTAGTTGTTGACACTAAGAAGGAAATTCTCCCTTTTAGTTTGTGGACATGTCAAAAGAGAGAAACTCATTTCCTCTGAAGCTCTATGTCTGCTTTCCAGGCTATCTTATAAAATGCAGAATTATGCTGCAGGCAATAAACACTTTCATCATTCCTTTGTCTATTGTGTTTATTTCATGTTACTGAAACAAAAAATATATATCTTTGACCTAGTCAACTAAGTTCTTTGTATCAACATTAAAAGCTAGGGTTTGCAAATTGGTGAAACAGGTGTTTAACATTCATCTGATGGAAATAAATTTTGTGACATTTTGTCAGCCTTGAGAAATAGCTAGGCCATTACAACCAATTGCTGTTTTAGGAACACTTGGTAAAAGACTTGTGTCCAAGAATTTGCTGATGATTTCAGTATTTGCACTGCCTATCGTTTTGTATATCTATGATCAATAATAATTTCATTCTAAGTTATTTATTATAACAGCAGACAAAATTTTAAAAGATCACATAATTGAGAGTTGCTGGAGAAAAGAAAAATAAAGTATGGCTTTCAAAGTTGTCTTGCTCAAGTTGGAACAGATGCTACCTTGAGCAGCACTGACCAAAACAAGGGATTACGCTGTGTCAGTTCCATTTCTTTGATAGAGTAACAAAAAAAAACCAAAACGAAACCAAAGCAAAAATACCAAACAACGAAACCAAAACAAAACAACCAACCAAACAAAAGAAAACCCTTAAAATTTTGTGCAAACCTTGAAACTCGATTTCTGTATTAGAAAATACGTCAAAAATTTTGACATTGTATTTGACATCTGTATATAAGTATGACCTATACATTTTTCTGGATTCTTTTCCTGTTTTGTGCCAAACAGGCCATGCTGAATTTTTGGTCCCCTAACCATTAGTTATATATGTGAAAGTCTTATTTAGCCAAAGGTGAGGAAAGTTTTAAGACTGCTAAACCTCTTGGTGAGTTTCCAAAGTATAACCCAGGGAGCAGTATCACAAACATACATAAGTAGCTGTGTGAGTCTCATGAACAGCTCATAACTTCTGAAAAGTTTGGCATGTGACCTGTAAGGTGGTACTAAAATTTAGGCATTTAAATTGAAGATTGTAACCTTTCAAATCCTTGTTTAGCTTCCAGGAGTTAACATTGATAAGGTGCCAATAAAATTGCTTAGGGTCCTAAGGCACTGTTTCTGAAAATACTCAAAATAATAATTGTCACATTTAGGATGAAGAGTTTGATGAGTTTCCTCAGCCTTCTGAAACTGAGCATCTTTTGTGCTGCTGAGGACTAAATTGTAACTAGATAGAATGCCCAGTCAGTCGTTAGAGCAGCCACTGAGCCAAGGCTCCTATTTCCTGGGTAAACATCCCACCTGCTGCACTGCACACCCACTCTTCTCCTGCTGCTCCCACTGGTCTTTGACCCCTGTTCTGCAAAGGGACACCCAGCCCTACTCCAAACCAACCAAAACCAAGTGCTTAGGTCATGGTCCTGGAAGGTGATTGATGGCTTAGGTCCAAAGAGGATCTAGAAGTCAAGTAGAATAGCATTATAATTTAGCCATTATATAGATACATATATATATACATAAAGACTTTGTAATAATTCCCCTTCGTTGTCAGTTTCAAACCATTGGTGAGAACACCTGTGG
Organism: Rhabdornis inornatus; assembly: GCA_013397075.1. Lineage (NCBI taxonomy): Eukaryota > Metazoa > Chordata > Aves > Passeriformes > Rhabdornithidae > Rhabdornis > Rhabdornis inornatus. The sequence continues at coordinate 446,394 of VWZS01008898.1, read as the reverse complement.
CTTTAATGAAATAGACCATATAAACACTTGTTTCCAAAAGAGGATTCAGGGCCCTGAATAGCGAAACAGCAGGGCATGGCAACCTTGAGAAGGGCAGCACTTAAAGCAGTGTTGTCTCTTCAGCATTTTCTGCAATTTCTTTCAGCAACTCAGAGCAGTGAATTTCACTCCAAAGATCCCAACTTCCTCAGCCTGATGCAGAGGCATCCCGGATGCTGTTTTCAAGGTTATGGAGTATATGAGATTGCACGTAGGGGCCAGATAAGCCAAAATGCAAGTTTAACTACAAAAATGTAGTCCTGACTGTAAAACAATGAGTCTCCACAAGTACCACCCAGGTCTGAAGTACAACTTTTCTATCTTGTGTTCATTTATTTGCATTTTTCTCCTTCATGATTTCCTCAGAGCAAGACAAGACATAGGGACTTGCAGATAGTTTTCATTAAAGCTGACAGCAATATTCCTCACAGAAGAATTTTTGGCTTTTATTTGTTTTGTTGCTTCTACTCTCCTCTTCAAGCTATAGTACTTTCTCACCCCTCAGGAGAAGTTTGTGTAGAAGTGCCTCTGCCACAAGCTATGTATGCTCTGGTGGGAAAGCGTCACCTACAGATTAATTGCTCCAGCCTCACTCAGAGCAAACAGGGTGTGTGGGTTGGTAGAGGAGTACAGGAATAGATGAGTGGGCTTCTTGTGCTAAAGCAGCAAAAGGTCTCCGATAAACTTGCCCCATTACATCTTCACAGGGCACACATGAGTTGCCCAGGGGCTATGGTTTAATCTCCAAGAGTGTAAAATCATCTGCCAGAACCTGAATTTTGTGGAAGGAACGGACAGGGTTCTACTTCACAAAATAAAACAGGATTGATTCTGTTCTCTTCCGCCCTAGATGTACTTCTCAACACTGATGTTAGATTATGACTCTGTAATGCCAAAAAGAGCATACACTTATTTTCTAGCTCTTTCCTTTTAAGCCAAATGTAAGTAAATTTGCCTTTAAAAGGAAAGAGCTAGAAACAACAGTTTCAACAATTATCCGCTGTGTTCTGACAGTTCTTTCCTTTGGTAACACAGACACACAAACCACATAAAAGATGCAAAATTCAGTTTAGTTTCATGACGTTTACACATCTGCAGCAACATTCAGAGAATTCTAGAAATTTTGTCAACATTTAGGATTAAGGGACAAAGATGTATTTTAAAAAAACATTTCTATTTTATACATACAAGCTAGCATGTATTAAGTAGTCATCTTTCCACCCACAAGCACTTTTAAAGAATTCATGGGTTTGGAAGTAAATTGAAAGCAGACTGTGGATGTTAACAATATGGTGAGATACAGGAGTTTTACACTAGTCGAACACTGAATAAACAAGCCCCTTTTTTAGGTTTATTTAAGAGGACTTCAGGGACACAACCTCAGGACACATACTTTGAAGGCAATAGAGATACTGCTTTGTAGATGTGAATGACAGGGCTACATGATTCAGGAGCAGCAAAGTAACTTTATTTTCCAAATTTGTATAAATCTATAATCAAATAAATTCTGCTTCTTTCATTAGCATTCCACTTTTCACCTTCCTTCACCAGAAAAAACTGCTTTTTTATTGCTACAGCTACATAACCAACATAGCTAGGAGGAGAATCAGAGAAATTTAGGATAAGGTGCCATCTACATAAGTGGATATCATAGCACTGCACTTTAGATTGTCAGTTATTTTACTTATTGTGTAAGAAAGAAAGCAACAGGCAAAGATAAGTGACTAAGAAAAACACTACTTTTTAGAACAAATTATTTGCTAGGAGAAGTACTAGAAGTTTAACCATTTCACACTTAGCTGTTAAACAACAAAAAAAAAAGAGGTTTAGAAGATGTTATTTTTATTTTCAGTCTAATTTTTTGTTGGTAGACATCTTTTCATGATAACAAACTTCAACTACTCTCAAATCCTTCTAGTAATTGACTGTTACTGACTGCAGTTGTACAAGGGACTGTGGTAGCTACTGTGGTCCATATTCCTGCATGAGGCTCCAGCTGAAGCTCAATCTACTATCTGGAAATTTTGTTGAGGCAACTGCTTGAACCATATGCACCTTCCTACCTCAGTCTAACCATTTGGTAATTTTGTGTGCCCTTGCCGGAGTGCTTTGTCCCAGAAATCTGGCAGTGAGCATCTTAGCCGTAGGAGAGAGGTCAACATTTTCTCATCAAAGGAATGATTCTTCCATCCATGGGTGTCCTTTATTTGTCAGACTTACAGAAGTCACCACTTTAGGAAAGAAGTCAGCACCTATTAAAGAAATCAGATCACCAAAGGGTACAGCTGAATGTTGAATATTTGGTCTTGAAAAGAGCTTAAATGGATGCTGGCTTCTTAAAAATCTCTTCCAGCTACACGTATAAAATTCTGGCATTCTTTTTCATTGAAAATCTACCACTACAGCACCATGCTGCACTACATGGATGCCTAGAAAACCTTTATTTTGGACCTACTCCAAATCTATGTGGAAAAAAGGAAAAGCAGTAAGTGCCCATTTGAAGAATAACCTGTGCAGAAGATATGTCTGCGTACTTCTTACAGTAATTTATTGAATTTAATATAACAGGTGAACTAGTGCTACTTGCTCTAATAAAGGTTTAAGAGGGATTATTCTAGGAGATAACTGCTAGTTTATTCACGGATTTTAATGGGAGCTGGTCTGGGCCTAATACAAGCATTACCTGAAAGCTTATCCAATGCAAGCATTACTTAAAATCTACAGGAAAATTGCTGTTTTCATTGTGACTATGACAAGCTAACTACAAAGAATATGGAGACAAAGAATTAAAATACAAAAGTACTCAATAAATAGTAACAATAAATCAGTAAGATATTCTTCTTATATTCTTTATATTGATATGAATTATAGTAGTCTGTGTATCACAGATTATTTAAAATGTGCAACTTTAATATAGAAATGGGAAAATAGTTTGGCATTTCACAAACTATACAAATAGAACCTATTTTTTCAAAATTAACTTCTTTTTGGGCAGGCATGTTTGAAAAGACTTCAAATACCATGGAGAAGCTTTAAAATAGTTAACTATCAAAGTAAACCTGAACACCTTCTGCACTGTCCTTAGCTAATAACTCCCTCTATCCACACTGATACCAATGAATACGTAAGCAACTATCCTACGACATTTCAGTACTGAATTAACCCTCATACTAGAACAGAAACACTCATCCTGAATAATATACAGGTACCGATATCAAAATAAAAAACCAAATTCTGTACTTTACATCAGGGTCAGGAACCTAAGTGCTGACCAAGTGAAATTGATATTGTTCATTTATTAAAATACTTTTTCTTAGTTGTCCAAAAACTTGACGGGAATGTTTGTACATATATATATATATATATATGTGTGTGTATATATATATGTGTGTGTGTGTGTGTGTGTGTGTGTGTGTGTGTGTGTTTGTTGGCGTGCGATTAGATTTTCAAAACGAATGTTATAATCTCCTTAGGAAAAAAGTAGAGCAGGTAAGCAGAAGCAAGCACATAATCAAACAACAGAATTGTAGGTACTTCCTTAGCAATGTATTTTATGAATGACGTGGTATGTTTAGGTTTCTGAAATTGTTAGATGTGACATCATGTTAATGCTTTGAATCCCTGTAATGCCTTTGAATTGAGTATACGGAATGAGACAAACTAACATTCAAAATTTAAGACTTAGTTTAACTAATATGTGCTGTAACCACCAAGTAGGACAATGACATCTTTATTTACACGTGACAAATTGCAAACAAACACTAATACATGAATGTCCTAATGGAGCAACAGCAAAATATCCACTGCAAAATATCAAATAAATATATCAAAATATCAAATCATGCTCTTTGGCAGTACTTTAAGTACCTATCTGTAGCAATGGAGGGGGAATGATTGTTTTAAAACTAGGAAGATCAACACAAGCATAACAAAACAGCATTCACCACTGCCCTTTCCAACAAATGCAATAGAATTTAAAGGGAAGGTTATGCTTACCAGAAATAATTTTTTAACTTAGACAGTTTTATCCACTATAACATAGCGTTAGGGGACAGCATCATATATGGAAAATGTGATCACAAAATTAAAAGGATAAAGCAGAATGATTTGATCACAGCACATGATGAATAAACAGTTTTCAATTTTAGAACAATAGAAGAGGACAATAAACAGCAGCTACAAAAGCTAGAGATTTTTAAATAAATAGACATAGATAACTGATATTCAAGAGACTTAAAAGAGTTGGATTAGGTTTTGTTTTAACACAAATATAGATTTCCAATAAATCTAGGAAAACAAATGAAGTTCTAAAAGAATGGAAGAATGCAAAATCTCTAACGGTATTTCTAAGTGGTAAACAGGACAGCATGGACAGGCCTGTCAATCTGATATCAGTACCAAACAATGAATGAAATACAGGCTAAAGTGATATGGGGGAAAAAGGAGTGCAAAATGTGCAGAGGGTATTTGCTGGGAGGGAACGGGTGTGAGACAAAAAGCCTGTGTTGGAAAAGACCCAGGACTTTCAAAAACCCACAGGGATCAGGATAGATAACCAGCCAAACAAAATTCTTGCTCAGGCATCAGTGCTAGGCTGTGATCAGAAGGAATGTGTGTCTGCAGTTGTAGAGATGCAGTTGAGATGGTTAGAACCTAGAAAAGGCTAATGGAAGAGTAATAAGAATTCAAATAAATTTTAAAAACATTTATCACAATATCTGCAATATGTTTTGATAATAGTGAGGTCTTCACTGTACGAGACAACCTGTAAGAGATTCCAAGGGATGATATCTGCAGTGAGACAAATCCAGACTAAAGCATAGAGGAGCAATTTTAACTGTAAGATTGTTCTGGACAGTGAGAATATTCTGGAATTATTTCTTGCATGCTGTCAGGGGTTCCCCATCATAATCGATTTTTAAAGCAAGTATGGATATTTTCCTAGGAATATACAATTATAAAATAAAAATTCAGCCAGAAAAAATGCATAGCCTAGGTGGTGCAGGTGTTAAGCCTCCATGATCATAAAAGCCAGGTCTGACTTTCCAGTCAAGGAGCAGGGTTGAGTTAGAATTGTCATCACCAGGTACTTAACACCCCATGAAGATAAATGGGACTATATATAATATTCCTTATGGCTGCTCTTTAAGGCAGTTTAAAAATTCAGGAACACTGCTGTATTTTATTTCATGAAGATATATGCATAAACAGAAAATAAGTATTTCTAAAGTAAATGTGTTTTTGTTGTTATTATTTTGAATATTTAAGGTATCTATATCAATAGCAGTTAGGACTTGCAAGCTGAGGACTCTGTTGTACCACGTATTGCAAAAAGTCTATTTCAGTGAGTTTCCAGTAGATCCTACAACACAATTTGAAGACAATAGTAATCTGTAGCCAGGGAACGGATGTAGTCATAGCTGTTGAAGGTACACATCCTACTACTTGGAAACTCTTCTCTACTAATTCATGTGGCATGTGTCACTTTACTACAGCATGGAAAAATTCTGTGTTCAAAGCTTAGCTGGATTCTGTTTTGTAATTATTCTCTATCTTTTAATAATGTGCNTTATCAATTTAGAGTGAAGACTTGAGAGCTGAGTGTAAAAAGCTTCATTTGAACTAGCCTGAGCAACTTCTGTGTTCAACATTTTCTTGATTGCTTTTCACCATCTTGTCCAAGGAAGACTTTGCAAGGCACAGCTGCATGGGCTATGATGTAATGAGATCTTATTAGTTAAACAAGACCGGACCTCAAGCTTAAGCAAAACAAATTCAGATAAAGTCTCTGCCCCTTGACCCAGCCATTTTGCAGTCTTTGAACAGTAAAGAAACTTGGAATCTGGTCACAGATGCCAGTGTGAAAATTCCCCTGGCTGAAGGGACACCATCACATGGTGTAAAACCAGAGGAGCTGGTTCCCACTGCTTTCTGCCTTGTCCTGAAAAGATTCTTAAGGGGAAAAAAAAAGCTGATAAATTCAAAAGGGAATCTGTATCTTTATTGTGGTGATTTCTGTCCAGAATATGCTCCCATAAGAGCCAAAGCCAGCATCATAAATTATAATCATATAGAGCTAACAGACTTAGTTTATATTGTAACTTCAGCTGAGGAGCAAGACAGGAGAGTGCAAACTATGACAGAAGAAATTGCAACTCGTTCTGAAAAACCATCCAGCATTTCCTCTGAGCACATTTTTGAAGAGGAGCAAATATGCCCTTCTACGAAGCTTTTTGCAAAATATGCATTGTTTGTCCCCAAAAATCCTACAATAATAATTATATTTACATATATATGCAATATACATATATAAAAATGCAAAAANAGGGTTGAGTTAGAATTGTCATCACCAGGTACTTAACACCCCATGAAGATAAATGGGACTATATATAATATTCCTTATGGCTGCTCTTTAAGGCAGTTTAAAAATTCAGGAACACTGCTGTATTTTATTTCATGAAGATATATGCATAAACAGAAAATAAGTATTTCTAAAGTAAATGTGTTTTTGTTGTTATTATTTTGAATATTTAAGGTATCTATATCAATAGCAGTTAGGACTTGCAAGCTGAGGACTCTGTTGTACCACGTATTGCAAAAAGTCTATTTCAGTGAGTTTCCAGTAGATCCTACAACACAATTTGAAGACAATAGTAATCTGTAGCCAGGGAACGGATGTAGTCATAGCTGTTGAAGGTACACATCCTACTACTTGGAAACTCTTCTCTACTAATTCATGTGGCATGTGTCACTTTACTACAGCATGGAAAAATTCTGTGTTCAAAGCTTAGCTGGATTCTGTTTTGTAATTATTCTCTATCTTTTAATAATGTGCTGAAGTGAGTGGGAAAACACAAACATGAAATTACTGACAGCACATTTGCAAGTATTTAGTGGTTCGTTTTGTTAAACAATAGTTTAAGACATAAAATTTACAGGGTTTGGTAGTCCACAAAATATTTGTGTAGCAGTAGTAATGTTGGTTTTATATTTGACTTCTCTGTAACATTGCAGATGAGAGGAAAATTTTGCAATGAAACAAAGGATCTAACTCTCTGGTAAAATAAGGGGATGTTCCTCACAAACTAAGATTACAGGTATTAAAGAAATTAAAAATTATTTCATCCTCCCACNCATAAGAGCCAAAGCCAGCATCATAAATTATAATCATATAGAGCTAACAGACTTAGTTTATATTGTAACTTCAGCTGAGGAGCAAGACAGGAGAGTGCAAACTATGACAGAAGAAATTGCAACTCGTTCTGAAAAACCATCCAGCATTTCCTCTGAGCACATTTTTGAAGAGGAGCAAATATGCCCTTCTACGAAGCTTTTTGCAAAATATGCATTGTTTGTCCCCAAAAATCCTACAATAATAATTATATTTACATATATATGCAATATACATATATAAAATTGCAAAAATACATAATAACACATATATCATAAATAAATCTGAATAACACTGAAGAAAATAAGGATTACAAAATAGAAATAAAGCATCACATATCACGTATACAGTATTTTTAGTAAGAAGTACAATAAACCTATCATTTTCTGCCTGCTGAAGGTTTCTTTCTCTTCTCATTACTTAACTCTTTATTTGAGACAAGTTGGAGGGATAATGAATCAATGATATCTTGAGATTATGTACAGTTTCCTCACTTTAAAGATGGGACAGGAAATTCTTATTCAGTATACCTGTAAAATCTGTAATTTTGTACACCCCTAGCTCAAATAGTGTCTTTGGCTAACCACTTTTATTTTGACCAAATCTTACAGCTTAAGAGGTTTTTTTTAACAGAACTGTAAATTTTATACATACTTTTCAATTACAATTCATCATATTGTTAACTTCTTTGGCTAAGAGGTGAGAAAGGATATTCTAACCAATAGCTGGGATTAAGGAGGACTAATCTTTGCTTTGACACTATTGCTTTGCAATCTACTTTGCAGAAAAAAATATAGTTTGAGGAAATTTATTCGGAATTTTTAGAATTGCAAAGATAATTTAAAGCTATTTAACCCAGTGTCTTGGGGTGAGTCTTTGTATATGTTCTCATAATACATGTATTATTACAGTATAAGTGATGGGTTAATGTAGAACAAAGGAAAGAATCCATCTTTCACATAGAAAGTTCTTGAACTGTGGCATTCAATACGAGGATGATATTGACTACCTTTACTTTGAAAGGTCTTTCTTATCAACAGCAACGTGCACATTTACAACTGGTGGAAGGAAGGTGACCACCTTCCATACTTATCTCTGTGATATTTACATATGCATCTAGCCAAGTTGTGCCTGAGAACTGTGTCATTCTTATGGGAATATATTTTGAAAGAATCTTCCTCCATGGACTGAATATTAGGTGATTCACCAGAGCTGGGTTATCAGTGCTCATATTTGAAAACAAAACAGTGACTGGAGAAATGGTCATTATCAACACCAGGTAATCAAATCCCTTGTAAACAGTACCGAGCTTACTCTGGCGAATATATTTAACTTAACTAAATATCTAAGAACTAGCATTTCAGCCTGTAATTAAGAGAGTTCTGGGAACCAGTACTTCTCAAAAAGAGTTGAGGATCCGAGTTCATAGTCATCTGGGTATAATTTCCCAAAGTGACATGGTGCACAAAATGTCTAATATGAGCTTAATAAATAGGTATCAGAGGAATAATGAATGAAGATAGGTGTCGAAAGTTATTATGTTACTGTTGTATTTAGCACTGATGAAATCATTACTGTAATGTTTTGTCCAGAGTTGGGGTCCATGGTTCACGAATATTCTTGAAGAAGTTCAGAGAGGAGTCACAAGCCTGACTTGGGGACTGTTAATCATGATTCAGGGTAAAAGATTCAAAGCGCTCAATCTGCTTAGTTTATCAGCTGAGAATACTAAAGATTGATTTGGACCTAACCTCTAAGCTGTTACCATGGGGAATTATACAGATTTGATTATGGACTCTTAAATCTATCAAAACCATGAAATTAGCAATACAAGGAGGTAAAATAGCAGGAAAATCTGGGTAAAACTGTTCTGGAAATAAAGATGTGTATTTTTGCTAACTGAAGTGAGCAACTTCCTCTGGTCTATGGCACATACCTTCTCAATAGAAATCTTTAAATATTTTTCTAAAAGATAGTTTGTGGCTCAAATAAGAATTAACATAGGCAGCTCTATCAGCTCGCTTTATACAACAGTAGTTCTGGTTTTATCATCTGCAAAATTTTGAAAAGATCAGGTTGAAATACTGATCTTTGGGACCTTGCAGACATCAAAATAGAGACCTTCAAAAGTATTTGTATAAAACCTATGAGTCTAAGGAAGGAAAAGAGTCCTCACTGGTAGCATATTGTCAGAACAAGACTTTTAGCTGATACTACTCTATTATTTTTTTTTTTAATCCTAAACCAAAAAAAAACTCAAAACCAGAAAAATTCCAAGAAACTCCAAAGTTATTGGTATGGCACTGGAAGTTTTTTTACAAACATTAGACTAGTTTGTTAAGTGTATGCTACTGTATAAATTATTAATAACTCTGTAAGTAAAACTTGGGACTTTCATATTACTTGCCAGGAAAAAAAACTCATAGACAACAATTAATGAGTCACATCACTCAGAAATCCTGAGAATTAGTAACTTTTATTATTTGTGTTATATAGAGATCAAATTATGGGACAAAGAGTGATAAAGATGAAAAAGTAATTCTGGAAAGGAACAAGCTGTAAAGATGCTGGCAGGTGACATTCCTGTTCATGTGTCACTATCAACCCAGTGCTGCTGTGCCCAGTGCAAGAAGACACACTGATGCTGAAAGCACCATCTCTTTCCAACAACACATAGAAAGTAAAGTCCTGTGCATTTTCTTCAGAATTTATCCTCACTGCACTCATGTAAGGCAGAGGTGATATTGACTTTGGTGTCTTCTCAAAATGCCAGTTTAGGGCATTAGTTTACTTAAACTCCTTGAATTTCTCTATTGATGACACTTTTCATAAACCTCCTTAGAAAAAAAAATCTGTATTATTACAATAGAAAAGTTTGTAGCATTAAACAAACCAAACTGCAGATTAATATAATATACCTTCCACTTTATGCAATTTTTGTAAAGATCCCTGCAGGAAATAAATTAATGGTGCATCACTGATTTGAAAGGGGTAAAATAAAAATAAATTATTAAATTATATTTGTATGCAACACTGTTCTGTGCCTGCATTCTAAAATGCATTTTTATGCCTTTTTAAAGAAAATTTAGGAATTGCCTTCATATTATCAAATGTCCATTCTTACAGTTATGGTTGGAAGACAAATTTAAAGATAAATTATGAAAACGACACAACAAATTAAGTAACAATCAGCTTCCTGCACTTAAAGTAGTTTTTCTTTACAAGCAACAACCCAAGACCCATCTGTTACTAGCACTGAACAAAATCAACATAAAATGAACCAACAGTATTTTGGCCTTTGATCTCTTGGATGCTTTATGACAGAGGTCATAAAGCATGTAATTATTATTTGATATCAAGACAGCTCAAACTAACCTCCTATTCCTAAGGCAGTGGTCTTCATCTCAAGTCAAAATCTGCTTGTGTGGAATAAATAACCTTACTGATGGAAACAAATGCCTTTCCTCTCAGTTTAATCTGGCCTTTTGAAAAGTTCTATAGTAGCTCAGAAATGGAAAACATCATACTGAAATTCACCAGATCACAGGCATTTCCTGTTTGTTTCTGAAAGCTGTAGTTATGATTTATAAATTACATCATCACTTAGGTTCTGGCTACTTTTAATTGTAGACTTCTTCATTCCTTTTGCTCGTCTTCATCAATGGAGGTCAGCTCAAGATGGCTCTATGTTTTGGTTGCTGAGGCTCGGGAAAATTTGTAAGGCCTTTAATTCTGACATTTCATTCCTGACATTGATATGAATCAGCCTACATTTGATGAGCTTCAGAAAACACAGAAGAAGAAAAGTACACACTTGGATTTTCTTTTCTCCAATAGGCAGTATTGAATAAGACTGGGCTTTGGTTTTTTACCTCCTTGAACAGAAAATTTCCAGGAATATCAGTGCTTCCTTTTTTTTTCTTTAAAACATTTTAAAAGTTTGTACTGTAAATTGCCCAGCAGGAATGATGGGCACATCATGATTAAAACACCTTATTTTTATGTATACAGCAGACAATCATTTGCAGCAGGCACCGTACATATATATTGTGAAAAACAGGCACACAATAGGAGTTCCTTCACAAAAGAAATGTACTTTTCCAAAAGACTGATGTACCTGAAATACCATGTAACAAAAATATAGCAGCTAGACTAAGAACATCAGAACCAGGTCACACAGAACCATGACCAATAATTCAGCATTTCGAGTACAAAAGCAAGAAAAGAAGACAATACATAAGCTTCATAATGAAAAACATAACAGAATAAACAGAGAAGATTCTTTAACTGGCAACACTTGGAGCTGAAAGGCAGCTCAAAGGGAGATGGGCCAGGTTTTGTGCATGCCTTCACAGGATTAGGTAGCTCATAGAATGCTCTGTGTTTGAAAAAGTTATGTGTAACTGCTGCCCAGACAGATGACAGCTCCTGTTTTCAGGCAGCTCTTGCACTGGTTTCCCCACCACTGAAATGAAAAACTAACAATAAACACAAATTTGAGAATCAGGAGGTTTTTTCCTAGTATCATGCCACTTTTAGTCTGATCAGTGTCTTCATGTTAGATTTAACCTCTGTTACTATCCAATGTGGCCAAACACTTCTTTGCTGAACTCCACTTTTTGCTCTATTTATCACTATGCCTGAATGGTGCAGCATGATTATTTCTCTGCTTTTTAAATTCTGGACTTAAAATAATAAAGATGACTGTTCAGATTTCTGAGTACTTACCCAGAATTTTATAGACAGAATTTTATATTAGATACTCCCACGATGAGCACAATCAGCTCCATCGCCTTGTGTCCAGCTGGATGCTACAAACTAGACTTGGATCTCAAGACAGCATGTAAGCTGTGCAGAGTGGGCTCCCACACAGACCAGAGCCTTGAGCTAACCAGGCAGCACAGGTGTACCCAGAAGCTGAGGTGCTGTGCATTCAGGGCCACACTGAAACAACTCTTCTGTTTTCTGCAAATTCTGCATTTGTCACTGCCTTGGCATTTGAAAGAGATTCTTAGGATCTGAGGAAGGCTCCTATTGCCCTCTTGTTCTGTGTATATGCACAAAAGATAGGGACAAACCCATCTAGTTCACAAAAATCCAGGCTACAAGGCACTGACTAAGAATCATACATCTAATAACTTGTCTATTGCACGGGCAATAAAGTCCTACACAAGTGAGCAAGCAAAGTTCACCATTTTCATAACTGAGACATCAAAAAGTTAGGGGATTTTCTGAAATATTGAAAGCTTAGTTCTACTGATTTAGACAGATAATTCTGGCACTGGGTCAGAATTACTACTTATTATTACAGAATTACTACTACTAGGTCATCATCACTACTTCATGACTCAGTGTTCCTTCTTCGTAACAAAGAAAGGGAAAGAAAATGTACAGTGTGGTAGAGGACCAGGTATCCATCTCACACAGAGCTATGAAATTATGAATGAAATTACATAATTGGATATGCATATTTCACCATGTAATGAAATTATATAGTCAAGCTATGCAAATTATGGTATATTATAAAGTTTACTATAACCAGAAAAAATAATAATAATAAAAAAGACAATATTTCTGAAAAATTTACCATTACCATTACTATTACCTAGACAAGACAGCTCTCTTTTAAACAGTCCACCTTTGGCACACTAGTTTAATTGAGGGTGAAAGCCCCAGAAAATATTAAGACACACTATTAAAATCTGCTGCAAAATACAGTAAAATATGACTTAGAGTCATTGAAGAATGTAGCAATAGCAGTTCTTTCATATGTATTAGATATTCTGGGCAGGCTAACATTAATTGGTGCAACTTCTTGAGTTCCCACAAATCTTCCGAGAGGTGTTTGAAAGTTCTTTATTCTGCTATGCAACCTATGACAGAAAAGAAAAATAATAGTAAGAAATGTGTACACAGTCTGTATTTGAGTCTGTGTAATGGTAGATCCCAATGTGGAGTGTGTGTGATGCACGAGAAGCACATGGCTTCATCCCAGATTTATATTCTCTCGGAACTAGGGTTGACCCAAACATCAAGTTAAAATAAATTGTCCTTTATGTAAGTTGCATTTGGTCTAGCTACAAGTCAAAATGAAACTAAGGGAAGCATTGCCTTCTGAACAAAATATGTTGTACTTATCTTTATCTACCTCCCCAATATGTATTTTTTTGGTAATCTACCTTGCAAATATCCGAGAATGTCAGATGACCTCAGGCTTCTCTAAAGAGGTAAATCCTGGGGTAGGCAGTGTCTCATGATTAGAATAAGTAATCACTTGAAAGACCAATGTAAAGTCCATAGAAATCAAAAGAAATCTATTGACTTCAGGGAATTTTAGATCAAACTCTGGAAGAACTCGGGGATATAACTCCTCTTGCTCATCACTTCATTCATCTACTCAACAACTACAATTACCTACACATTTTGTGACAAGTGAGAGTCTGTCAAGTAACTCCCACGGCATTTTCCCCTTTCATCTTGTAAACTCCTTCATTAGTGATAAGCCTCTGTGCTCTGGCATCCATGTACAGCTGAAGGGAGGAACCTGTTTGTAAACCAGATGCTTTGACATAGTTGGAACTTGGAAGGGAGGCAGCAGTACTTGGCAAACAAACTTGTAATAAGTGCACTTTGCTTGAAATGTTTATAATTTGTTCTTGAAAAATATGCTGAGATGATGGGCACTAGACATCCTGCTCAACTTTGAAGTTCAAGTTTGAAGGTGGGGATCCTGAATACCTCCCAAAGAACATTTGAAAAAAAAAAAACCTAGCCTGGCGCTCTATAAAGTAAAGAACATATTTGAGGAGAGGCGGCAGAGAACACTACTAAGTCCCACTGTCATGCCCCCTGCAGAGAAATTACCAAGGTCCAGAGAAAGGCAGCTTCATCTATGAAGCAACAGGTTCATATGAAACCCTCCTAATTTGCTGGTAGATCTTTAATAGGAAGCACACAGGTACACCAAACACCCCTTCCAATCCATATGCATAATTTAAAGCTAGTAACACACTTTAAAATTAGGCAAATTTGTAAGCAGAAAAGCAGTCTCATTTTCTGCCTTTTGCTCTCTTAAAATTGGACATATAAAGAAGGAGTTACTTTGCTCAGCTGACATGTATGTGATGCCTACTTATGATCCACAAAATACAATTACCAAGGAAAGATCAGCATCTGGAGGTCCTCCAGGACATGTCTGATCAAGGAGGATAAAAACCTCAGGTGCTCAAAATGTGAAGACCTGAATGTTTCTTCCCTTTTACAGTGCCCTTTGTTCTGTGGACAGAGAAGATCTGCAGGTATGGAGGGTAACCTGAACAACTTTTTGAAATCAGGCTCAGCAAACTTACTGACGTTTAGAATTTGGGTAAATAAAAGGGGGAAAGGCATGGCACTTTTATAGCTTTTATCTTTATGAACAAAGGAACTCAGCTTAATATCTAAAGCTGGCAGGGGACTCTACCACATGAAGGGGAGTTGAGGGAAGTTCAAAATCCTCAGGAGTATTGTATCCTCATTACAGCTCAATTTCTTTTTGTTCTGTACCTACCTTTACTGCTTTGCACTCTTTTAATGGCAGAAGACCTGCCTTTCCTGTAAGTCTGTAACAATCAGTGTGAACCAGAAAGGACAGAGGGACATGGAGCTTGTATAGAAAGTGCCTATCCAGACAGGAGATACCTCCTCAACACAAAAGGTGGTTGGTTGTGCAGGGATCTGTCTTTGAAGATGCTGTGAAGCCCTGAAGGCAGGTGGAAGGCAGGAACCTGGCATGAGCAAGGTGATTTCACTGAGGCTGACTTGATAGGCAAAGCAATAAAGAGGTCCAGAGGGCTTCTCTTGGAAGGTAACTGGCAGGATCTAGGGTAGGGCAAAGTTGGAAGGCTGGACTGAGGCATGTTAGCTGGACCTTGAAATGAGGTTTCATCAAGGAGAAACAGACTCTTGTACTCCAGGCATGGTCAGTGTGGCTCAAGTTTGGGGACCTAAAATACCACAGAAAAAGTAAAGAGCTGAACTGCAGTGACTCAGAATTCACTGCCTTAGAGTCTTAGTCAAAAGATAGATAAGATGCAAAGAGCCAAGGAAAATGATACCTAGAGATTAACAGTTGCATAAGAAGCAAAATAATAATATCACAAAAAAATTCTGTGTTAAATTAAGCATGTGACTAGTTCCAGTAATACCTAGTGGGACTACATGAGTAAAAACAAATGCGCAAGACAGAAACCTAAAATAGGAAATGGAGCATAAAACTGGGAAGAAAGAATACAAAATAGAAAGGGTTGAGGAAAACAAAAGTGGAGAGAGAAAAAAGAACAGCAAACATAATTTTTAAAGGAAATATGCAGAAAAAGAAGACACTTTATTTTCTACTTATGGTTTAAATATACAAAAACATATTTGATACTGATAATGCTTTTAAAGGCTCAACTTAAAATATATTAAAGAAAGTATATTCGGCTTCCCTGGATTAGTAAGCCAGCAAGATTTGCATTTAAAATAAGTGTCCAGATCATGCACCCTCTCAGGCAGGGTTAAACCAAACCAGAAAAAATGGCAGGGTCAGGGCCAAGGCAGCTGCCTGCATGCCTGTTCTGTCTTTCATTGTTTGCTTTATCTTTCTGGACCTGTAAGCCCTTCAGGCCTGGAGCACTCCCCATGGGGCCTGGCCAACCTCCACTGCTTTCGGTGGGCACCGAGGAAGGCTTTGTTTGTCCAGTGTTTGGCTCAGGGCAGTCAGGGCCTGGCAGAGACTTGAAAATTATAGATGTAATAGCAGCAAAGTATCATATACACACTGAGATATGGCTGTGCTTGAATGCGTTTTCTTATATGGGGACTCTGTGCAGACATAAAGTTGCATCCATGTAGAGTAAGTCAGTATCGGGTTCTTTGACACTATTATGATTGGTGTGATTTCACCCAGGACAGGTGAAAAGGCAGTTTAAAATCTGCTTTTTAAAGCATGTATGCTTATTTTCTCTCAGTTGTGGTGACAGGAGCTCTGCTGTCACTGGCACCCTGGAGCAGCACTCAGAAGAGGAGAGTGTCTGGTGACTCTTGGTGGGTGGAGATGAATTGCTGTCCTTGTTTCCACATGGCAAGAGAAACTCTGCCAACACCCACACCCGCACCCGCATATGCACCCTGGTGCTAGTAAACGCTCCATTCACACTTGACCGAAGGAGCATTGAACGCATCTCGCCCGCGGCACCATTCAGAAAGCTGCTCCCTCCGTTCAATGACCTGCTGACGGGTTAGGGTGGAGCGGAGCTGCGACCCGCGACGGCGGGGCCCTTAAGGCTGCGCCGGGCCCTCAGAACTCCGCCGGGCCTGCAGGGCTGCGCCGGGCCCCCCAGGGCTCCGCCAGGCCCTCAGAGCTCCGCCGGGCCCCTAGGGCTTGGCCGGGCCCGAAGAGCTCCGCCGGGTCCTCAGGGCTGCGCCGGGCCCCAAGAGCTCCGCCGTGTCCTCAGGGCTGCGCCGGGCCCCAAGAGCTCCGCCGTGTCCTCAGGGCTGCGCCGGGCCGACAGGGCTGCGCCGGGCAGCGCGGGCAGCGCGGCGCTCTGATGCCCCCGCGTGGCCGGCGGCGGAGCAGGGCGGGCGAGAGGGCGAGAGCGGCCCCGGGCCCTTCCCCGGGCTCGTTACTCCGCTCCCTGTTAGCGCCGCGGGGCGATGTATGTGGGTTGGGCCTGTGCGAGGTGTGCAGAGAAACGTTCCGGGGTTCAACAGCACGTAAAGGAAGGATTCCTGTTTGTTTTTATTTTTGTTTTGATTTGTGTTTTGAGTTGTTGCTGTTGTCTGTTTTGGCGGGATGGTGGCAGAGGACTCCTGGACAGAGGCACAGTTTCGGCTGGAGGAGGTTCGGGTCAGCCCGTGGTGCCTGGAGTGCAGCAGGCCGAACTCAGGACATATCTTTTAGAGTCATTGGGTGCAACATTTCTTTTAACATTGTGCCAGAGATCAGGAATTGCTTCTAAAATGTTACGAATCTAGAGAATAAATCTCAAGGTAAATTTTTACTTCTGGAATTGAAAGAGTCTTGATGTGCATCAGATCTGTGCCACCTAATTGGGTGTTGTATCTGGAAGCCTTGGACATAATGTGGTGTGATTTGGACGGTTTCTCTCCATTCTGTTTATTGGAGTAAATAGTGTCTGAATAAAGTGTGTCAGAGAAACTGGGAGTAAGCACAATGCTTGCTGGAAGTGTGACCCCTTATTTTATGATGCATTTGCAAAAAGAGTAGCAAAATCTTCTCATAGTGCAGCCATTCACCTTTTTGGCACAACTTTCCCTCTTCCTTTGTGGCAATTACCATCTGAGGAGCAGTATCAACCTCCTCTTCACAATTAGGGCATGCAGACGATCCTGTGGACAGCTGGTTAAAGGACCGGAGGGCCCGGAATAGTCTTCATTGAGTCTCTATTCTTGGACCTCTAGAGTTGAAACTTGAAGTCTGAGTTCCTGCTGCTGGAAGTGTATATTTCAAGTGTTACTCCCTGTGTGCAAATATGTATAATGTTAAGTGTAATTCAAGGTTGCCTTTACTGGTGTTTTTTAGGCTTTTTTTTTTTTCTTTTTTTTTTTTTTCTAAAGTATACTTCGTGCCTGTGCTCAAAATTTATGCTCTGAATTTAAGAAAGCACACTACAATGCTAGAACCAACAGTACAAAGTACTGCTTGAGTATTTGGACAGTGCTGTGAGGCACTTGGTGTGATTCTTGGGATGCCCTGCACGGGGGCAGGAGTTGTACTTGATCCTAATGTATCCCCTCCAACTCAGCATGTTCTATGATTCTATGAAAGTAAAACTTGTTGTGAGTTCAGTGATAAATTTCCTCTGCGCCCAGGAAATTCCGATCCCATTGGAGGCAATGGCAGAAATTCTAGTGTTTTCAAGAGTGCAGGAATTTCCTGCTATCCTTTATTTATATAAAATTGCTCAGAGAGAGTGACAAACATTGTAGAGTTCTAGAGCTGTTCTTGGAAATAAATTGTTCAGAAACCCACAGGTATTTTATATGGTCCTTTGTATTATTTCAACTAATGAATCAGCTTTGGGACTGCAGAAAAAGGCTTTATATGCTTGATCCTAAGGTTAAAGTCAATGTATAGTAGTGTACAGTAGTATAAAGGCCATATACATCTAATTTATGAACAGAGCCACTTTTTCATAGCAGAGGAAAAATGCACAAGAAGTTTAATATTGGTAAAAAATTCAAACATTGCAAGCCAAGAGAGAAAGAACCAATACCACGTATTGCCTCCAAGTGGAAGACTAGGATCTGTCATGTTCTGGAATTTAGTGATGACCCATCTTGCATATCTGAACATCTGCACACTACTTAGAGCTGGCATTAGCTGAGTCAGTTGCTACTTTCAGTTATAACTCTCTCACAGAGAAGGTATATTAGAAAAATCAATAGAGAAATCAATACATTTTACCCAAGTTATCAGATGTGCTCTGGATGCTTAAGTTGCTAAATAGTATTTGATTCAAACAAAACGGATCTCACATCCTTTCTATTAAACTGAGAGTTGGCATATTTTGCTCTTCCCTGCCTTTGCCATTCCCAGTTGAGAAGCATTTGCACTCTGGCACCAATTTATGTAGAATTTCAAAATTTGATTTTGAAATAAAATTGGTTAACATTTTCTCTTCTGAAAAACTGTCCTAACATCATCCCAACAATTATGGGAAATTAGATTGTATAAAAAATACTTTCAGTTTATTTCCCAAGTAAAGTAATAATGCAGCATAATGAGGGGTTGTGCAAGGGATCTCTAGGAGTACTTGGAAAAAGCAACAGTCAGTGAAGTAGAAAAATGAGGGAACAAAGACTGGATTTCACAGCAAACTGTTTTCATTGGATTTTATCTCTAGATATTACATTGATATTTTATGTGCATACAAATTATATTCCGTGGGAACACTATGGGGTGAATTAACAGTGCATTGCACATGGATTCAGGCATGCAAATGACAAAAATAGGAGATAAGTATGAAGAAATTGTGTCCCTAAACCACCATGTACTTAACTGATTGACAAACAGGAACATCAGTGAAGAATTTTAAGGCATACTACATCTTGCAGGAAGACACATAGCTTTTGCTAAAGGTGCTGGTAATGCTGTTATTTTTGGTAATGCCCTTATTCTTCAATTCTCTTACAACAGCATTAACCTTTAGTGTAAGACTCAAAAGCTTTTCCTTTTTTTTTTTTTTTTGGGCAAACTAATTCTTACGGCAGATATATGAAAAAAGCTAAATCCAGGGACTGCATGGTTTCAGGGTGGTAATGGGACAAAGTGCCTCTCATTTAAGTTAGAATCATACCCTGGCACCCTATCAGTGAACTTCCAGTGAAGTGAGAATTACAGTTATTTCCAAAGCTTCATAACCACGTCACCAAAGAAGCCCACCACTACAATTTGCAACAAAGACAACCTTTATCGACAGTTCTAAGCAAGTGACCAACATTTGAAGGAATAGAAGCTCTGATGCTATGAAAATCTGGGGAAAGGATGAGGTTATTACACTATGTGTGCAGTTTCCCCATGCAATATGAATTGCATCTGTTTACACAGATTTGCAAGAGAGCTGGAGAAGGACTATTTACGAGGGCAGGTAGTGACAGGACAAGGCGTAATAGCTTTAAACTGAAAGAGAATAGATTTAGATTTTATATTGGGAAGAAATTCTTTACTCTGAGGGTGGTGAGACACTGGAACAGGTTGCCCACAGAAGTTATGAATTCCCCATCCCTAGAAGCATTCAAGACCAGGTTGCATAGAGCTTTGAGCAACTTGGTCTAGTGAAAGGTATACCCTTCCCTGACAGGAATGTAGGAACTAAATGAGCTTTAATACTCCTTCCAAATCAGATAGTTCTATGATTCTGTAAAGTACTCACAGAGTAAGCTCTGAGTTAGACTGTTGTTGACATAGACTGCCAGCATCGCCCAGTATCTTGTTTTGGGCAGAGTCAATGCACAAAAGGGTTTCATCTTCCATCTCAGTCTCTTGTGTCAGTCCTGTGTCACTTGCCTCTCTGAAGAAGACTGATATAAGGCACAGCTTGAGATAGCAGGATGCTACTAATTCACTAGACCCAATCAGAACCTCAGAAAGATTGACCTAGCATCCCCTCTTCAAACCTATTGCCAACCAGCCTTCTGCGTCTGAAAATATCTCATTTTGAGCTGAGTATCACTGCTGAGAGGACTGAAAAGCATGATTGTACATGCTTTAATTAAAGGTCACA
Source organism: Rhabdornis inornatus (assembly GCA_013397075.1). NCBI lineage: Eukaryota > Metazoa > Chordata > Aves > Passeriformes > Rhabdornithidae > Rhabdornis > Rhabdornis inornatus. The sequence continues at coordinate 425,916 of VWZS01008898.1, read as the reverse complement.
GGTCTGACAGGCTGTGACGTTATCTAATATATAGCTTTTCCTTTAGAGTTGCAGATCACCCTTTTGTGAGGCTGTGCTTTTTCTGAGTTCTGAGCACTGCTCCCAGTTCACTGACTCACGCCATTGACGTGACGGATCCAAAGTAGTGCTGAAACTTTGTGAGAATGCAGTAGCTCAGCTCCTGCTTGTGCCAGGTCACTGCCACTCTTCTTTTTTTTCATTTCCTCCGGACTGAACCAGGTTTTTGTGAGGCAGCTGGAGTCTGTGATAAGTCAGAGTGAGAAATCTCTCTGATTCAGGAACAAACAGGCTTTCTGCCAGAGCCTATTGCTCTTCACCCCATTGTCTGTCTTCTCCTTGTTGAACAAGTGGCCCTGTCCCTTTCACATACTCAGTGTGGTGGCTTCATCTGTGTAAAATCTTGTTTTTCGGAAGTCCTTGTTTTTCAATTGGTTCCCGCAATTTCCCTTACACTGGTATGAAAACTGCATATTAAGAAAAAACAAAGAGTAGGAGCTTGTGGAGCCTTCCAAATCCAAGTCCAAAGTAAAGAGAATTCTCAAAGATACCAATTCAAAGGATACAGAAGAAAGGGGAAGGGCTCTTCCCTTCTCAGGGCATCTTTGGGCAGGTATCTTCCAGAGAAAGGAGACAGAACTGGAGTGCTGCCATGGCACAGGAAAAGGCCACAAAAGGCCAGGAAGATTCTAAGTCAGATGATGAGATAAAATAGAGGGAAACTTTACTGAGGAGCATGTACCCACATGCTGCTGTTGTCTTCTCTGTCTCTTCACTTCAACGTATCTGGAAAGACATGTTAACCTTGATCCTCACTGGCTCCCTTTCTACAAATTTGGGAGCATTTTTTTTGTTATCAGTCTTCAATATACATGCTGTTCTTGCTTCTCTTTCCCTCGAAATGTGTCCTTTTGACTTCTCCAATCAGTCAGTGTCATTTGATTCTATTGGAAGATTCTGACCTGATCTGAAATACCTCTAAGAGGCTGGGATAATAAACAGCTGTTGGATGATCTGCACTGAATCAGAGCTAATACATTTTGAATTCTTCTTTTATTCAAAAATATGGTATTGACACTTTTAGGAACATGGAGATGGTTTGTTTCACTTGTCAAATGAAGTATTTGTCAAAAAGCCAGGTATATTGAATGTGTTGGATAAACTTCTGCCACTTAGTTAAGAAAATAGGCAGTTTGACATAGCAGGTACAGGAAGCCCTGCATTTAGTCTGTTTCTCTTGTAAGTCACAGAACATAAAATTTCATAAAAGTATATTTGAGGCTGTTGTCTTCACTCATATAGGCACAGAGGGCCATATTTTTTGTCCACATACTGGCTTACACTCTTCAGTAAATCTTGGACACCTTTGTTTTGCAATAGGTGTGCATAGGTACTTTGCCTGGAAGAGTCAATCATTAATGTGGAAAAGTCTTAGGTATTTTGTTAAGATACTACAGAGAAGTTTTCCATTCTGCAGACAAAAGGATAGTTTTGTTTTCAGAGTAGTTGCTGTAATAGTTTTCTGGAATAAAGTTACTTTTAAAAAAATTCTGCTTTCCAGTAGAATTAAAATTTTGTTTCTTCTTTCAGTATTTGTCTCTTATAGGGTACTATTTAAATCACAGCATAAATTCACAGTAACATCCACTGGCCATGTTAGGCCATATTTCTTCCTTGGTCTTTCAAGTGACAGTATTCTGTTGAAGTGCAGTTAGAAAAATTTGCCGTTTCCACTGCTTTTCACGTGCATATATCAAACTGCCATTCTAGGAAACAATTCACTGGTGTGCTGGATGCTGGAAACTTGCCTTTGCTTTTGTTTGCTAATAGATTACTTTATTAATTCCAAAGGTTTAGTGAGCACCTTGGTTTTTTTCCAGCAGAGTTTAATTAATCTGTTCTCATTCTATGTGATAGATGTCTTCTGGTCGCTGAAACATAGGACTGTGCTTTTACATTCATTGCCCATACTAATTATTTTAAATGTTTGATACCCCAAATGTAGAAACTGTCACTGGTCTCTGTGGAGTTTGTCAGATTGCGCAATGATGGTGGATTTTAAAAAAGCATTTGGGCATGTTCTGAGTCTGTAAAACAATGTATTTATTCACTGATACACATTGAGCCTGTTTTCTACTGCCTTTCACAGTCATTTACATTGGCACGGAAGGTATAGCTGATGGCCATAAGTTAAGAGTCATGCTATTAAGGAAAAAAATAAACCAAAGTATTAATTTGACAAATGAAATTCCAGTTTGTGTTCTCAGAATTATGACCAAAGTGGGGTTTTTTTGCTTTTTTTTTTTTTAATTTTCTGTTTTTTAGATTCTTAACAAGCTACAGTGCTAATAACACTCAAACGTTCAGAAGTCAGGTTCCTAGAGGACCAAAATATTGTCCTGAATTTGATTATATTCTGAAACAAAGAGGAAAGAGAATTGGAGAAAGGAGGAGTGAGAGTCTGTCTTTGTGGGTTTGTTTATGAAACCCATTTGAGAGGCAGAGGAAGATCTCTTGTCTGGCCCCTGATATACCATGTATTTGGAGTGAATAGAGAAGGATGTGCTGCAGCAGGGACTGCATTTTCAAATATCCCTCCTTGCAGGAAGCTGCCATGTGCTACTGGGCTGTAGGAGCATACAATTCACAGTCAGTAAAAGTTTAGCTTTTACTGACTGTGAGTTCCAGAGCTTTGCAGAGGGAACAGCTTCTGCAGGAAGATCAGCGTGACTGCGAAATATCCCATGACCTTCTGGGTGGTGCAACTTCCTTAAACTGAGGTTTAAATCTTCTGGATATAATAGGAATACAGTTAAATTCTTCGAAATTGGTGGAAAACAAGGTTTGAATTTTAGTTTAAATGTATCGACACCAGAAAATTGCACTGTTTTTTCATCTTACCTTAAGGTACAACAGGTTTGCCAAAGTCTTCATGTCTCTATGCTTGTGATGCACAGTACTCATCAAGCTGGCTGCTGAATTATTTCCTTATAAGATCATTTAACTTCAAAACTTCATATTATACAGGTCACATGCTCTGGTGATATTCAGAAGGGAATTGTCACTTTCAGACAACTAATATCAGTCATTCTTCTATCTATATTTGGATTGCAGGCTCAGGAAAGTGTGATGGCAGTTATTAACTGCTCTCAAGAAATCCACTTGCAAGATGGATTTATTTCTTGATTAATGATGGAGATTATTCAAGTATTAATTCCAGTTTTTTCTATCGCAAACTTGATATCATCCTTGTTCTCTCCACCCTTAAAATTACTATGATTACTCTAATTGTTAGAAAGCTATTATTTGATTCAGATTTGCAAAGTAATTACCAGCTAGTAGCACATCTGCCATTTCTCACTAAATTTTGGTATGTATTGTTGTATTTCAATTAACAAAAGATCTACTAACTGAAGCATTGCTGTATGAATTCTAGTAAGGCTTTCAAGCATGACATAAATTTTGTCCTGATTGATTCTGACTCTTACTGTGTGCTCTTTAATTTGTTGCTTTGCATTTCGGAATTGTCTGTGAACCTGGTGCTTGATGTTTTAAACAATGATTTCTTCATCTGCAGCAATCAGATGTACATCTAGAGGTTTTAACTGATGGAGTATCCTCTATGACATTATTTCTACTTCTGCTTCATGAGTTGTATTCTCTTTACCTTTTCTCTTTGTGTCACAGGCTACACAGATTAAACAGAATTACAGTTTTTAATCTCATCTTTGAGTTAGTACTACTAAGATGATGGGATAATTATCTGTACATATCTAGGTTTTCTGCCATGAATATGAGGAGCAGTGAAGGCAGCCAACACAGCAGCTATTAATACTGCAGCATCATTGATGTGCTTTTTGCACCTGCTGTACTTACTATATAGATTTTTAAGTTGTTGCAAAGTTATGCCATTTAAAGATGAGATTTTGAGCACCCATAAATGTGCACAAGTGCTTGTGTGCACACCCAGACACACACACACACATACTTCAAATGTCTGAAAATGTTTCTGTATTATATAAACAATCTCAACAGCCTACTATTGAGCTGCTTAAAATGTGTCTTGTACTGCAAATATACTTAGTTCAGTTCATGTGCAACATTGCTTGGTTAACACTGTAAACTCTTCTGGATTACCAAATTCAGTTGACATATGTTTTCTCTAAAAACACTCTCATAATCTTTTTTACAAACTATTATCAAGTCAAGTTTACTATAGGTTTAGCTAAGAAATCTGTCAGGCATGCAGAAAAATGAGTGCAATATGGTCTTAAGATAGAAATAAAATCTGCAACCCTCAGTCTTATTTACTTTATGATCTGTTGCTTTCAATGAAATTAGTTCTTTATTTCATGGCTGTTGATAGAATCAGAATCAGTAGCTATAGCTTCTTTCTATATTGTTCTTACAGGAGTTAAAGTCTTATTCCAGTATGTTGACATAAGCATCATTTTGTCTGTGATGAACTGGGAATACTGGGATCCAAGGTTCTTCTCTGACAGTGTTAGCTGAGCCATACATAAGAAGGGAACACAGTAGAGCAACAGGAAAACTTAAAGTGGGAAATTCAGATTGGAACTGAAAGACAACAAAGAAACACAGAAGCAAAAAGACAGAGTAAATGCTGAAGGAGCACAAGGAGAATGAAAGGCCGACATACCTAATGCCAATGACCAGATCCTCAGTTGTACTGGGAACAGGTAAGACACATAAGAGGAGTCATCCAGGGATATCATACTTAATGTCCTATAAAACATAGTGTAAATACAGACTAAAAGAGTTTTAAAGATCTCAGGAGAGTCTGACCTCCAACTTTTTCCAGTCAAATCGTCTGTGTCAACATATCACAGGAGCAAGGTGGTCTATGGCTTCTATGGCAGCTTTCAACCACTTCATTAGCCTCTCCCAGGACATTTCTCACATGCTGGGATGCACCTGGTCAGGAGTTGGTATTGACAAAAAAGTTTGAAACGTGGTCTTTGGTACAAAAATTCTGTAGTTTGACTCATGTCTGTGTGATCCATTTGGAATGATACTACCCCTTATACAGAAAGAATTAAATTTGTGAGTGGTTTTTGCTATTTCATGTGTAATATAGATCAGGAACATTTTTTTCTTTTTTTCTTTTTTTTTTTTTTCCAAATTTTTAACATACTCACAGAAGATTATACCAATCTAGGAAGATCCTAATTAAAATTGCACTTCAAAGAAATTAAAAGAATTAGCTACAGGAGGGCACTCTTAAATCAATCAACCATATCTGTGTCTTTTATTGATCCCGAATAGTTTCTGTATGATTGGGACATTTTAATTTTCATAATCTCGTTTCCGATTACACCATCTCTCAAAGAAGGTTTGAGTGTTTTCCTTTTTTTCTTTTTTTCCCTCATGGTGTCACTACAGGCCAAACCTGACAAATTCTTTATGCATCCATGTACCTGAGCCTCAGCACACTGGATGAGGTATTTCTGTTCTGCTGCCTCTAAAGGTCATCCTCTATAACCTGTTCAGGGAGTACAAGAAATGGATAGCTGTTGGATGAGCATAAGTCAGAGTGCATAAGTGAGTGGTTGGAGGGCTTGTAGACTTCCTTTCAACAAAGCTTTCATTAGTGCCCCTGGACAGTGGCTATTTTCAGTACGAAAGAGGGTAAGTCTCAGATTCAGAAGTCTTGCTGAGCAGCAAATGTATCAGAATTTAAACTGTATACTAAATGTCTGTGCTTATCAGGCAGAGCTATCTTAAAACATTAGTTTTAGAATAAATGTTTGTATAATCTAGTGAAGGCCAACTGCATTGTTAGTTATTATCTGGCTTAAAATTGTTACCTGTATGTTGTTACCTGAATAAAAAGTTCTCATGTTCAGGCCCTGTTCTCTTACTGCTCCTTATTAAGGCATAGTTTATTTAAAGTGTTAACAAGTGTTCAAAATTTTATTTAGTGCAAAAAGAAGATGAAAGCAATTGACAGTTTTTATTTGTGAAAGCATACGTGATCTCCATCCCAGGTATCTATTATCTGGTGTTGCATCTGTGGACTCCTCAAGTAGATCTGCCATAAAAAGATGACCTCTGTCTTATTTATGGGTGTAAAGGATTATAGTGAAAATGCTAAAATTTTGGTTTCCTGACATTTTTATCAACCCCAGTAATACATTTCAGCTGGAAAATGCTGAAGTTGTCAACATGCAGTTTTTAGATATTGTGTTCTTGTTGGATTTTCTGTAATTCAGCATCTGTAACTGTTGGTTTTGCTTCTTAGGGAGTCTCTTACACCATAAGTACTGCCTCATGAATTCCTGTACAAGCATATAATTAATCTGTTTAATTTTCAAGAACATTTCTGTCTTCTCATTAAATGGTAATTTCCTGTATCAGAAATATGATGTCCTCTCTAATCGGAGGATTATATTTCAAGGTTAGAAAATTATTTATTTTTCTATGCTAAGTGTATTTGGGGGTTTAGATTTCAGGTAAGAATACACAACTTGATTTTTTTCTTATTTTTTTGAAATTTTTACTTCAAGGTGTTTTCAAATTAGTACTTTGACATTTTCATCACAAAATTACATACTGACCCTACTCCTTCAGCTAAAGTGAAAAAAAACAACATTATTAAGATTGCAATATCGAGCTTTCAGACACTAGGGCAGGGGAAAAATAGCATCTTTTCTCAATAGTGTATTCATAACTTGGTCCTTATTTCAGTTGAAGGCATTAAAATATTGCATCTAGTTGTATGAAAAAATCTGGTATTTTGCCATATTTCATATCCGAGGTAGGCCTTTTTTCTATATTAATTAAAATCATGCAATGATGGGTATTGGTTGTTAAATAACTTCAAATTCTCTTGGGGTTTACAGGAAGAAATAGTGTTTTCTATATTATGGCAGTTGCAGCTTGCCTTGGAGACACAGATTTACCTCTTTCAACTGCTGCAGGACAAGTTATTGAAATTGAATTTATCAAGATGGTCATGAGTTTCCACGTTCCTTTGTGTCTTGGGAAGATTCTGAACACTCAGAGCTGAAAGCCAGGGCAATAGGAGCTCAGTTGCTGGGCTTTGAGAACAAAAAGTGCTACACAGTGATGTCACAAACCTGATGTCCAAAGTGAATGTGTACATTTGACCTCAGACTTTTAGGTCTGTGCTTCAAGGTTGTCCTCATCTTTCAGGTTATTTTCAAAGTAAATTATATTATGGCTTTGAAGGATAATAATATAATAGTGATTGGGTAATTTTGTTTTCAGGACAGTATTTGAATTATGCATAGTTAGAAAGCAATGGACACCTACTGAATGATGAGGCAAAATAAATGGTTGCATATTACTTTAAAAGAATCCTCCTCCAATGTGGCATGCAGTTGCTGTACAAATAAACAAAAAGTTAAAACAGATTGAATAAAACAAAAAAAAAGTAAAAAAGCATATGGACAGCTACATAATCATAGTGGAAATTTCTAAGATGGGAGTTCTCATTCTACGGTATGTGTATCACTAGTGATATGAAAACTATTTCAAAGTGGTCTTCAAATAAAATCTGAGCATCTGAGCAGAAGAATGTCTCCTTCATATTGGTTACTATTATTGCATTCCCACAGGAAACTGGAACAAACTGGAAGAGTACGTAGGGACTGGTACATGCCACATTTCCACCGTCATCACTAATTGGTAAAATACAATTATTTTTCCCAAGCAAACTAAAATGGTTACTTCAGGCATAAAGGATAACATGGTAAGTGATAGGTCACAATAGCTCAAGCAGTGTCATGTTATACACCTTAATACCCTTTTTCAACTCTTACTTAGCAGGGAAAATGAAGTTAAATGACATGACATCATGTCATTCTGGGAATATCCTCAGGTGTACTTCACAAGTTTTGCCAAGTAAGCCCAGCGAGAACAAACAGGAGTAACTTGTTATCTTGTATAATTTTAAAGTAATTTTCTGACAGCTAAAGAACTAAAGATTTTATCAAATACATAAACTATAGCAGGCAGAGACTTTTTCCACCTACTGCTCATCTGCCCTGACTCTTATCCCTAGCTTTCATTCTCATCTGGTTATAATTGCTGGAGATTCACAATTTGTGTTCCTTAGGCTTCTTACAGCTCCTTGATCAACATGTCTGAGCTACTTGTCCCAAGTCCAGTTATCTCTGTTTCCTCTAGCTCGTCTCCTCACCCCACCTTCATCCCACCTTCCCCAGCTTTGTCCAGTTCTCAGGTTTTGTCCACACAGAAGGGCATTTCATGACTGAGGCACTGCAGTGCCTTCACCTGCATTTTCTGTGAGCAAGTGTTTCAGAAAAAGTTCTTCTGGTTTTATAATCTAGCACAGCTGGGTTTTTTCACAAAAATGCTTGTTACACTTCCCTGTATGAAACTTCAAAAGTTTCTTCTACCATGAGGTTTCTGGATAGATACATACATTTTAAAAATGTATTTAAATGAGCACTTTATAACATCATATACTCTGTAGCTATGTACATAAGTATGACTGTGTAAACTAAAAATATAGATATAAGCCTAAGCAATAGGAGAAAATATCAGAAAAATGAAAATTTCTTAAATGGATTATACCCAGCTAATGGGTAAACTGGTAATTAACTGTGTTGCCTCTAAGTAATCATTAAAGTGGGTTAATTAATATGTGGCCATGGATTTAAAAAGCAGATTTGAACTTAAAAATGTATTTTCGATAATATTGCAATCCTATTTCACTTGAAATATTTATTAATCTGAACAATTATTCAAACAAGAACAAGTAACAACAGTTAAAGATATATAAATGTACAGAGATTTTTTTATCAATACAATGCATCAGAATTAATAGTGGCGAGTGACTACTAACCAATGTATAATATTAAATGAGTAGAAGAATAATTCAGTATTGCCAGCAGTATGGGAGGTGACAAGTGTAATTTCAAAGACATTTTCAAATGACAAAGGAAAAATTTATTGATCCTTCTTATTCAATATAATGTAAAAGTAAATATATGGTTGTACATATTTGAATATATGGTTATAAATACACATACATGTGTATTAATTTGAATCCAATAGAGCAGTAGTATACAGTATTATGATTAATACATAACAATTAAAAAATAATGTCATTGGGCAGTCATTGTGAATGGATTTGCTTTTATACTGAAATAATTATGCATGGCCATTGACTAACAGAATTATTAAAAATTCATTATTATGATTTCAAAGCTAATACACTTAGGTAATAATCATGGATAATCAGTGGCTTATATAAGTAAGCAAGCTCTTCTGCTGTCATATACATATACAAAAGTTCAAAATTGTGCAACATATATCTTAACAGAGTCCCAAGCTGCCTGTGAAGTTATTCAAGCACTTCAAATCTTTCTAGTACTTACAGATGTGTCTGAATGCTTCACTTTGGTCCTGTTTCTGAGAAAAGACTAAAAGGGAGTTAGGGAAACCTGGCTGAATCTTTAGGAAAATATTCTGCTGCATAACTGAAGTGGCTGGAGATCCATAAAACCAGTCCCCAGAAGTGCCATGGGATTTATCAGTCTGTACTTGAGGTGAAAACTTCCCCATGATTAAATCACTGCTTACATTTTGGTATTCATGCACAAACTGCAGTCTGTCAGCATACAGAAGTTTCCACAGTGGATCCAGAAAATAATGTGTCTGGTAAAGCCAATTTGGTGCTGGGCGGGAAGGATAGTGTCCCCATGGCATGAAATAATTCACAGCAAGGCAGTGCTCTGCCTCCTTTTGGCGTCCTCGCTTTCGTGACCGTCGATGTTGTCTGAAGTCCCCATGAACAAAGTCATTCAAGTTTGATGGGTGAATACTCCAGTAGTTTCCTTTGCCATCCTCACATCTTCCCACCTTGATGAAACAATCATTTAGTGAAAGGTTGTGCCTTACACTGTTCCTCCAACCTCGACCTTTGTTCCTGTAAAAAGGAAAATTATCTTCAATATATTTGTAGATAGCAGCTAAATTCATTTTGTTTGTGGGGGAAGAAAGTATCGCCTTTGCAATTAAAGCTATATATGAAAGAGGTGGTTTGTCCAGAAATTTTCTTTCATCCACAGTCATGGGAAGATGCTTTTTGGCATGTATGTGAGAGCTGGGAATTTGAGGTAGAATCCCTTGAGCCAGTTTTCCTTCTTCTTCTTCTCCTACTGTAGAGATGTCTAGACTTCCTTCATTGTTTTCAGAAGAGTCTTCACTCATTATAGCAGCCTGAAACCCAGCATTTATTTCAAGCGTTCTGATATTTTACTGCAAGTAGCCAGTTGAATAATTGGTCCACTGAATATAACCAGCAGGTTGCTCTCACATACCCAGATTTCTATTTTATACTCTGTTAAGTCAACATCCTTAACAACGAAAACCGAACTGCCTATGTTTACAAAAGTCAAGGTGCAAGTCCTAGTTGAATTAAAAAAACCCCAAAATAATTATACTGTGTTAAGTGTGAAGATAAACAGACCATGACGTTAGCCTCTCACTTAATTACAATCTGAGAAAACACCCTTCAGTGTTCCCCATTGAAACATAATGATTAATGAGAAATTTATGGTGCCTAGATAGAGTTGCGAAAGGATCAGACTCTCCAGTGATATGCAGAACAAACTGAAACCAACATGTTGGTTCCTGTGTTCTACACTTAGTCAAACATGTTGTATTTAGTACAATAAACATTTGTTTTACCTGCTAATAGCAAGTACTGTGTGAAAGGAAACTACCTATCAAATTTTATAGCTGCAGTGTAGCTATTCTTGGTGAAATTGAATTAAAGCAAAAAAAAAACCCCAAACACAAATTGCTCCCCTTTTTTACTTTTTAACTCTCTGACAGCAGCTAGCTTTCATGCTGAGTTTGTGAGAGACCAGTTCTGCCAACCCAAGAAATTCCTTGAGAGAGCAATTACCACTCAGAGTGTTCTGTGCTCTGTCACCCCCAAAGCAGAAACTGTCACTTGAACTTTGACATGGCCCTCAGCCTCCTGAGGTCTGACGCTGTCAAGGAAAAGACAGTCACCTCATCTCGGAAAAAGGTTGCCCTGAGAAGCTGTGGATACTCCCTCCCCTTAAGTGTTCAAGGCCAGGTAGGACTGGGTTCTGAGCACCCTGGTCTAGTAGAAGGTGTCACTGCTCATGACAGTGGGGTTGGAACCCCAAACCTTTCCATGATTCAATGATTCTACGATCTCACAAGATTAATCTAGGAAGGTTATTAAATATGCTGAAATACATTCTAAAGCAAAACAAAACAACATGGTGGAAGCTTTGAAAGAGGATGTAGCTTCTTTTGGGTCACTTTTGATGCTCAAAATATGTATTAAAAAATGAGGTCTGTGTTTTGAGGTATCAACAGAGATTTAACTTTGCAAGGCTGAAGTAGATGCTGTTGTTCAGGCTCTTTTGGGTTCTGAAAATAACCCTTGGTTGCTCTTTTCAGATGCTAGTTCTGTTAAAGAGAGAGGGACATTAGGATATTTATTAAAATGATCCTTTTCCCCCTGATCTCCAAGTTCATACCCTGACTTATCACCTTGGTTGGGCCCTTGTAAGCCTTGCCTCAGGGTTTCAAATTGACTAACTAGTGTTTCAGTTAGTAGCCTGGTGTTTTCAGATTAGAAAACAAGACTCATAATGCAACACTATAGGTCACATGGATTATCTAATATTTCTGGGCCAGAGTAGAATTGCCATCTGCTTGCTTGCAAGATTTAATAGAACATTTTTCCAGTAATAATTGTGAATGGGATGTACCTGGTATTTTAACAGCCTTGGCTGTTCAAAAATCCTAGTGATGACATGATGAGCTATTTGCCACTTTTTTTTCTTGGTCTTCGGCCTCAGCAATCATTTCTTTTGAAAGCATTCATTTGACCTGCCCTATCCCTACTAGAAATTATCTGCCTGGGACATCCTAAACTTGCCATCATCTTTCTGTTACTGGTACTTTTTCATAACTTTCTGGTGACTAATTTTCTCAGTTTTTTCTCCTCCTCTCTTATTTGCAGCTGAATGGTTGCCAAGTCATAGCAGAAATTATTGAGATTATCTCTGAAATGTGTGATCTGGCACTTTAGACTTTTTATAACAATCATGCCATTTTTGCTGTTTCAACTTTAAGCAGGTTATACCTAAAGGGGTTCCTACAATAATAGTATAAAAAACCTGATTTTAATTCAGAATACCAGATTCTCTATATTAGGTTATTTCTACTGAAATTTGTGTTTTTGTGAAACACTGCAGCTGTAGACTGGAGAACGAATGCTGCTCACTGTGGCAAGGACTGTGTGTTCTTTCCACCCTATCTCCAAGAAAGAAACACAGAATCAACCACATGTCCTGATATTTTAGTAGAGACTTTGTAAATTGAAGGATTGTAAAGAAGGACAAGGCACAGAACGCAGATTTTGAGTACCTACAAATATCCAAATTAAATTTAGAATAAAGAAAGCAATCTTACTAGAGTTTTCAGTTTTAAGGAGAGGCTCTCAGAAACGGAGGAAACTGAAGTTATTAAAAGGAGCCAGTCTGAAGAATTAGAAATTTAAATGCAGTAAATGCCCAAAAGTCAAATGCATGATACTTGAACTCAAATCCTATATAAGAATAAAAATTGTGTTGAAAGGGCTCCATAGCTGAACAGATGAACAGTTCTTTCAGTAAGTAAAGGAAGATCCTACAGGGAATGAAAGACAAAAGGCTGAGCAAAAATCCCTGCATTTGGAAGGGCTGCAAGTCCTGATCTCAAAGATCACAATTTTTGTTTTTCAGATATGCCACCAAGGAAAATATTAATCCCATACTCCTGTTTCGATTGTTCCTTCTTTCTGCACATTATTTCTGGAGTTAGCTTTTATTTTCCTCTGAAGAGGAAAAGATGAAAATTCCTCTCTTTGCCCAAAACAAGATTCTGTCTAAAAAAGTAAGACAAGTTCCCTGTTTCATCCTTAGTCTTTGTGGGAACCCTCTTGTCAGTGCCTGAAATGTCTGCAAAGCTCTCACATTAAGAGGGACAATCTTCACTGGCTCAACATCCAGTTTTATCGAAAAGAATGAGAGACAGGGAAAGCATACTGTGTATTCTTACTATGCAGACATTTTCCAACGTGGGGAAGCATATTCCTCTTCAAATGTCTGCACACACCTTATTAAAGCATCATTTTTGTTGCCACATTCTCTTCAAAGCTGCTAAAACACTGCATGGTTAGAAATCTGAGATTTCCCACAAAGCACCATAAACAGAAGGGGTTGGCTTTATCAGCCAGACTAGTTAAATAGTTTATCCTGTAAATTTGTCAATAAATGATATATTGTTGAAAAGATGAATGAGGATAAAAGAGCATTTGGAAATTCTGTTCCAGTACTGTAATCTGTTCTGGATTTTCATTGTACAAGGATTTTTTCCTCTGCCCTTAATTTAAGTTAAAGAGAGTTTTTTAATGTCGTAGCTTTGATTGTATGAGTCCAGGCTATGCCCTTACAATAATTCTAATGTTTCTTTTTTTAAATATAGATTTACAAAGCCTGCAATTTTTCTGCTTGGTACTGTGAAAACAAGCACATGTTTTAGGGAGTGGTCTGGTTTCTGCTTTGGGTCACAGAGTAGAGCAGTTGCAGTCGTAGGACAAAATTTTGTTAAAAAGTCTGACAGTGCATACAATCTGTAACAAAAAGCAGAAAACAATTGAGGGCAGCCTTTGTCCTCACTCAGACTTTATTACTAAAATTTAACTACAGTCATTTGGAATTTAGAAGGAAAATATTGCTTAGGTGTAATACTGTCTTTTCTTCCTTAGCTCTACATACTTTCAGAATTAATTGCTGTTTCAGAATACTTCTCAAAATATGCCACCAGTGTTTCTCTCTAAAGCATATAACCTTTAAAATATTTCTTCTACCTCTGGTTCAGCACTTTTGACCATTCAACAGGCAGCTAGAACAGTGTTCTCTGAAAGGAGAAAATGTATTTATGCCTTATGCTAATAGATTTATTTAATAGCAATGCAGAAAGTAATACATCTCATACTATTTGCTAAAGAAGTGCAGTTTTCTAGGGCACTGAGGAATACACCATTAGGAAGCCAAGTGTAACCAGATTTTATACTGCTCATCTTTAGTCCATTCTTAAGACATAATTGTTTTCCACTTGATGCAAAGATACAGCCTCTTTTCTTCCAGTTAAGGCACAGAAAGATCAACTGGTCAGTGTTAATAATAGATATGACAAAAACATTTGACTGTAGGTTTTGTTGCTCTGTTGTGTGTTTAATTAGGTCCAAAGGCTCCTAATTCTGTAATGTTTTTCCCTCTAATGTTTACAATGCTGTTCAATACAAAGGCTAACCCATATAGAGCTGTCTTATTTTTTTACATTTTTTTAATTCTACCCATTGTTACTTAAACAGTGTTTAAGAACACCTGGAAACTATTTGTCTTGATTCAACACTCGGTTCAAAGGAATGAGGCTTCAGTAAAGAAGTCCCATTAAAATATTCTAAAATGACCTGCTGTTGTTATACTTTGAAAAGAAATAGCTACTCTGTCATCTGTTTTAGGTATTTTAGGACACCATTTTAAAAGATTCAAAGAACAAATGATATTATTTTTCATTATTTTATTTTCACAGTGTTAATGCAATCCTTATTAGCATATGTGTGCTTGATTTGGTGTAACTCTGTATTTTTTTGATAAAAATATTTGGACTTCTATGAAGAGTTTAACTCAGTGCAAACTGTTCAGACAAGAATTAAATTAAAAGGACAACTGACATAAACCTCTTCCCCTCTGCACTGATGAAGATGAAGCTTGTAGATAGGACATTGTTTTCAACAAGAATGTGGTCTCGCTCTGTTCTCAGTTGTGTTTGTTGGTCTCCCTCTTTATGACCATTGGAATTGCTTTCTTGTACAAAGGCAGAATCTTTTCCCTCTTTCATATTATTTCTTATACAAAATTTTTCTGCTTCCTATTTTAACTGCTCTTACTAAGTACACACTTGCTCTCTAACTAGATAATGGCATGAGACTGAAGACTTTGTCAATCAGTGGTAGCACTTAGACTAAACTAATAAATACACCTTTTCTTCCCATCTCCCATGTTTATTTACACCCAGAACAGAAGTAAAGGATTTGAACTGGGTGGATGGCAAGATGGATAGAGAGGTACAGAATAATATTCATTAATTAATGTCACTGACAGTAATTGATTTAAACAAAAATATATCTTTGAATATGTCTTTGTTTTCAGAACATTTTGCAACCTATCCTTCCTTCCTAAGCAGTTCTTGTCACAGCATGATGGAATGCAGTGATTTGTTTGTTATCTTGGGCATAATATCTAGTCTAATAGCTGCTAAAGCCTATGGAAAGGTTCTCCCTAACTGAATTAGTGCTGGACTGGACCAAGACAAATCACTGTTTGGTTTCAGCAAGCATTAAGAAAAGAAAAATTGCAACGACATTAATCAATAAATCAAAGCTCTCTTTAACCAGTTTTTAACCTATTTTCATGCAGTCTAGGGGCAAAACTAGTTTCCATGAATTTTCTTTTCCTGTTTTTCTCCTTCCATTTTCGTAGAAATGAATCTATTCTCAAAGTTTGCCTTGGTCCAAGATGCACCCAAGCATAGCAGGTTGGCAGCCCTCCTCTTGCTTGCACCTCTAGCCTCCATGTCCCACCATGCTTAATTGGGGAAGCTACCTTCCCATTTACCTGTGTAGCTTTTTTGTAAGAAATATACCGAATGCAAAAGAGGAAACAGTTTTTCACAGAAACAGGTGTAACCAATAAGCTAATGGTGTCATAAATACATTCTCCTTGTTTGCATAATTACTACAGTAATATTTTCTTAGATTATGTTGACAGAAGAAATTGACTTCCCATTAGAGTAAGAAGTTTCATTTTCCAAACTGTGCCTAATTCACACAGTACAAAGTCAAAATGGGCATGTAGCAAATTAGCTCAAGCTCTATGCAGAGCCATATGCAGGAGCAGGTAGACTCCTGGATATCCCACTGAGAAAGACTTTGGACTCTTCTGTGGGGAAGTTCTGGAGATCTCACTCCTCTCTTAGACAGTCATGAACATGACTGGATAGCACTACAATCTGTATTTAAACAAGTAGCATTGAATGCTTTTATAGTTACCCTTGTTTAAAAATGCAGCATTGTAAAGCACTAGCTCAAAGTCAGTAACATCCCTGGAGTGTAGAAGTTATGTAGTTTGTGGTAAAAAACTATTTTAAAAATCTCTTCTGATATTCTGTTGTGTCAAAGTATGATTAGGGAATCGGGAATGTTTTTGCAAAGCAGGTGGGATGGCTATTGAAGGGTTTTGATGGAGTGTTGGTAAGACCTGGAGATGTTCTCGTGGTGCAAGGGGGGATGCTTCATCAGAAAAGATGATTTGTGGTAACATGCCATTTACCTTATTGCCTGGAAATAGACATAACCAGATGAGGTTTAAAGTTACCAGTGGAACATAACAACAGGGAGAAGGATTCAAAGTGTCCTGCTTGAAAAATTAGATTTCTAACCTGTACTGAAATCTGTGATGATGCTACTAATGCTGTCAGTCTCTGGCATGGTTAATTTCAAGATAATCTTGCTATATATCTTAACTCGTACTGTACTATTAGATTACAGTGTAAGCTTACCCTTTGATCTAGGCAAGGGAAATAGGAAACATTGCATGATGTGATGGAAAAAGGTGACATTTTGAGTTCAGGGTCTTTGTTCAATAAAGACTGAATCTTTCAATGCATGGAGTGCCATAAAAGTGAAAGTCAAATGCTATCTGAATAAGTTGATTTAGAAGTCACTGTTTCATTTAGTATCATAGGAAGTTGTCCTGCACAAGGTTGAACACCCTTTAAGAAGTTTAGTGTCTTTCTTCCTCCTGTTTGTAGCTGTGTGAAACAGGTTTGTGTTTCAGAGTTGGCTGCTAAAGTTAATTATTTCAGTTGCTTTTCTCTCTATTTGGCTGGATGATGCCAAATGCAATTTAGCAAAAGATGATTTCATAATCTAATCAATGGTGAGCTCAGCCATATTTACAATGGTAGATTACAAGTTCATTTCCAGTGTACTCACCTCAATGTTTTATTGTATTCCTGGTTCATTGAAGGGGTGATGGCCAGTCCTTAGCTAGAAGAAGCTGGCATAGTCCTAGTATCTGGCTCACTGAGTGTGCATGGTATAAAATCAGGGCAGAATGTGACATTGCATTTAATATCTGGAAATATTGCAAAAATGGCCTTGGAAAAATATATAGGAATATTTTATCAATATAGAAACTATTTATGTGATAAAGTATACATCCCAATCAGAGATTAATAGTTCCTCATTAGTGCAATATGATTCATTTTTTGTGCAACATAAGTTTATCATCTTAAAATAGCTCTGTGTAACTTAACTATGCAAAGAAGACATTTAAAAGCTGACTTCTTCGCATAGTTAGCAAATAGATCCACATAAAAATAGGGAATACAATATTTGAAATGTATCACCAAAATTGTAACATCCAATACTGTCAGATGGAGAAAGGCCAACATAGCTCACACACCATAACTTCTATTAATAGACCTGACTCCCTTCTGCAATGTCAACTGTAACATTAATCCCTGTCTTAAATCATAGTATCTCAAATAGCAGCTGGTACTAGTAGTACAGTTCTCTTTCAGTTTATATCAGAGAGCCCAATGGAGTCTTTTGAAGGACCTAGTCAGGTTAACAGGGCTAACTTATTACAAGTCCCCACTGGAAATGATTTCACTTCAGATGACGAAGATGTTAACATTGACATTAAACTTCGTTTCTCCCCACGTCCCCGAAGACGAAATTCTTCAGCTTCAGAAGAAGAGGAGGCAGATACTCCCACCAACGTCTCAAGAAAAGTTTCATTTGCTGATGCATTTGGGTTTGATCTTGTGTCTGTTAAAGAGTTCAATATCTGGGAATTTCCTAATACAGGAGAAGAAAATTATATAGAAGATGAAGTCTTCCCTCAGGATGAATATTTTTTGTCCCCACAGTTTACATTACCTGCTTCTCAAGAAGAACTTTTACAAAAAGTGCGAGAGCAGAAAGTAATGTTGGAGTCAGTCCTGCTCCTGCCTGGGATTGCCTGTATGAACGGCATTATACGAGTCCTCAATGTATCCTTTGAAAAACAGGTGTATGTTCGAATGACATTGAATAACTGGCTCAGTTATTATGACATCCTTGCAGACTTCATGCCTAATTCTTGTGGTGGTGAAACGGATCAGTTTTGCTTTAAGATTTCTTTGGCACCTCCTTTCCAAAAAGATGGAATTAAGGTGGAATTCTGTATACGCTACGAGACGTCAGTTGGTACCTTCTGGGCAAACAATGATGACAAAAATTACACACTAATTTGTCACAAGAAAGAAACTGTTCCCAAGGTGGATAATAAATCCCAGAAAGAAGTTACAGATAGGTGTCTTAAAGGCTGCTTAAAGACAACACAAAGCAGGTGAGGTTACACCTTAATTTTTGGTAATTTAGAATATAGCTGGATAATTCTGACTTTCTATGTGTGCTTACTCAAGTCAAGACTGCCCATGTTATCTTCTTCTGTTTTATTTTTTTTTCTAAATGAAAAATTAGACCAGGACTTGTTTTCAGTAAAGTGTTTTTATATATCAGTCAGTGGTTTTCTGCAGACAGATTAGTTGGGATCATAATTTTATGCATACCATTCATTTGAAAAGTAGTGTGAAGCTCGATAAACCCTCTGTGCACTGTGTATCGATTCTGATCTCTGTAGGATATAAACTGAGCTGACGTCAATGGGATCTTTGTTCCAGACTAAGGTAGCTGCACAGTTAAAATAATTTGCATCCACTTCCTTTGTAAGTCAACAAAAATTTAAAAGCAAAACAAAAGCTGGGTTTTCCCGCAATTTATTTCATGATTCTTTCTCTATACACAGTTATTAAATCAGAAATGGCACTGGTGGTTCATGAAGCAGAAGTGGACAACTTAGCAATTAGAATCCAGCAATTAAAATAGCTGGTACAAACTTTTCTGCAAGTGGTTGGGCTATTCTGCAAGTTGTATATTAGGGCTATAGTTCCTTTTCCCTGCCACTGGTTCATACTTCTGTTTCACAAATGGTGAAACAAAGTATGTTTTATTAGGCAGAATCGGCAATATATTAAAATAAATATATAGAATTTATCTTCTATATACTGTTCTGATTAAATATAGACAAGTAATATGTTAAAGTGGCAGTTGTTAACTTATACTTTAATCACATATAAAGAGAGACATTTATTAATAGTAACTTCTCGTTTCCCAGTGTTTTAACTTTTCTGTTAGCAAAAAAATGTTGCATGCAAAAATCTAATTCTCAATTATTTTCCTCCCCAAATTTACTATAAGTCAGTTGGACTTTTGCAGAATTAAATCTGTATTTCACCTGTAATGTCCCTTTTAGTACTTGGATGCCAGAACTAAGTTAATGTTGGGGTTTTGAATTTATATTGTGGTTTTAGTTTTTATACTCTTTCCAAATAAGACAGTGCTGTTTGATTTCACTGGCGCTCTTTCACTGGACTGAAGTGGTAGGGAACGGGGAACAGAATTGCAGCAGTGGTGAGAGCTTAAGGAAGTCTGAGACAGCCAAGGCTTCCTCTGTGCAGAGCCTTCATTCCCAAACCAGGCTTGCTGTGCTGGGAACTTCTGCCAGCCCTAATCACACATTAGCCCTGTGGGGATATGCACAATATGGCTTAGTGCTTGTATTAACACCACAGGGTAGCAGCCACCCCCAAGGCTACCCCAAGACCTGGTTCATAGCCAGTCCACAAAGCTCTCCTGACAAGTGTCCCTTGGGCCAACCCTGGAGCCCTCATGATGATAGTTCCATGAAGGTACATCCCAGTATGTCAAAGCAGAGGAAATAATGCTTTTGCATGTTCTGTGGTAAAATCCTGACATTTGTGGCTGGTTTTATACATAATTTCTGTGTTTTAAGGAGTGTCACATGACCCATTCTGGATAGGTAAGATAGCCTGAGATACCCTGCAGAAGGGCTGTGATATCAAACACCATAGGCATGTGCAGGCAGTATTATTCCAGCCTGAGTTGAGGTAGCCCACAAGGAAAAAATGATGGATGTGGAGAGCTGAGTCTCAATTTAGTGAGCCCTGGGCTTCCAGATGGTTTCAGGGATAACCTGAAAATTTAGGTACCATTGGCATCTAAGGTCAAATGACTCCTACGTGTTTAATTCCCTAAAGTTTCTCATGACATGCATAGTGGTAGCAAAAGCTGTAGAAGCCTTCCTTCTGGTGGATACTCTTTTACATGGATATACTAAATGATTTATGTGTAAGTCAGACAGAGAGCTGTTTTACAAAATGGGAAAGGAGATAATGTGTCTTCTCAGTATAAAATTACTTTGTCTCTAATCAGACTATAAAGTTGTCTCCCTCTATGTCAGACTGAAGAGGAATGCATATGTGTGCATGTTTATACATACATGTATATATATGCATACATTAATGTGTATATTTGTTCTTATAGACACATATGTGCATGTATGTGTAAAATATTTAAACCAAAGGGGTCAGATTCTTGTCTACATTAGGATCTACTATACATTTCTGTCAAACAGTTAACAAGCATGCACTTTCAAGACTCTCTTTAGTGGCAGAAAAATGTAGAGACGTTAGAGTAAATTCAAAAATGAGTTGAAAGTATCTTTGGAATATTGTCTGAGTGGTCACCAAGGCTTCTGAAAGACAGTTCTGGGAGTTTGTAATCCAGGACTAATTTTATTCTACAGGGACTTCTTTGATTTTACAAGAGTCACAGCTTTTGCCAGTGTAAATGAGGTCAGCATCAGGGCCTTTTGTTTCAAAAGAACTAAGATGCCAACTTCCATTGCTCACTTGTTTCTCAAAGTGTCTTTGTACATGTTGCCCCTTTGAGTGAGGAGGAACACCCTGCAGACATCTGCAAAAGTACCTCATTATTTTCCTTCAGACCCTCATTAAAATTCCTTTGCTTTGATATCTCAAAAAAAGCACAAGAAAAACAAACCCCCTAAAATTGGCAGAGTGAGGCCGCTGGTGTGCTGTTATTCCCTCCTCTCATGTTGAGCAGTGCTGCCCATTTACCAGCTCTCCTCCACCAGCCTGTCTCTCTCTCCTCTTGCTTTTAGTTGGGATGATAAACTCTGCAGCATTTATATGTGCTGTGCTGGGTGTTTATAGAACTTTTAACAAAGTGTGTGTGGGGGGGGGTGTCAGACATAACTAGCTTGTCCTTGGAGTTGCAGCATTGCAAATAGATAGTAAAAGCAATTTTATCTATGGTTCTTACGATAAAGTGTCAGGTAGGGAATATTGCTATCCATACCCATGAGTTGGACATCTTAAATAAAAGACTTCTTTATAGCAATCTGAATAGAAGGATAATTTTAAAGGACACTCATTTAGGCCTCTGTTTCAAATTTAGAAACTTGTAATAACATTTTAATTTTTTTTAAACTCTTGGCTCTGAGATATTTATACTTTTTCTTAAAATGTGCAATTTACCTTTGCAGTTAAAAAATAAGACATGAAAGGATCATGTTTTTTTAAGCAGAGAGTCTGATCCACTCTAGGGCATACTTGTGTGGCTCATTAAATGTCATTAGCAAGGATTAGTTGTGTTAAGTAAAAGGAATAATATTCACTTTCAGAGGAAGTTACTGGGGAAACACAATAATTTGAGTATTTCAAGTTTCCCTCAAGAACATGATCCAGGACTAAGAAGAGTGAATGAGGGAAATAGACTGATTTCTGACACCATTATTAAGAAATAAACTTTTAAAATGAACTTAACATTCAAAAGTTGCACCTGAAAAAAAATTATAGTAAAAAGCAAAGCTACATCAAATAATTAATGCTGAAAACTGTCTATATCTGGATGTTTGGGACCATATTACTTAGAAGTCTGCCTCTTTATTTTATGTTTCATTTGCTTTTCCTTCCATGTCTAGGTATGAACAGATAGTCTTCTCTTAAAATTACATAAAGTATTTGGTGCTAGGTGTATTTTAAGAGCATAAAATTATTTCCTCATAAGCTTTAACCATTTTTGTGGCTTTCAAAAGTCTTCAAAGGATGCACAGGGACAAAATACAGTTAGGGAAAATAATGTTTAAATTAATTCATTTATGCTTAGGTCTATATGAAAGTGTTTGCTTAACTTGTATATAGCCATAAATATACTTCAGAAGAAAAACTGACTCCTAAAATCTTAAGACTCACTGGAAATGGAAAAGCTGCTACCAATAAACAGGACTAATTTCCATCCTATTTATATAAATATATACATGTAAATTTTTTTTCTTTATATATATATAAAAGTCAGAAAAATGTAAATTAATTGCATCAGCTCCACTCTTTTCTCTTTCTTTGACTCTCATGCTTTTGGGATATGGATAACAATTCTGAATGTGAATTCTTCCCAGTCCTCAGATTTAGACCACATGATTATATTGTGGACACCAGGCTCCTGCACTGGTCTGATCAGACAGGAACTGGTTGGGTGTTGCATGAGGCAGACTCCTGCAGATCATGCTGAAAGGTGAAAGAGTTATGGAAGCCATGTCCCCTGTCACTGGGGATGCTACATCCCATTTCTGTGCTTGGCCTTGGTTTGCCATCTGTCAAGAGCAAAAGTGACAGCACCAGGAAAATAGCTGATAAGCATGAGAATCATTTTACAGAAAGGTATCGTGTGTTTGGACTCCTATCCTCCAACAAGGAAGAGGAAGGCAGGTATAGCTCTCTGAGCCCATAAATATATCATTCTGAATTGATACACAAGTGTATCACTGTGATCCAGAGGATATTGATCCTATGCTTTTTTTGGTAATTGTTAAATTACCTTTTTTTTGGGTAATAGTGCATCAATTCCTTTCCTTCCATGATGCCACTTTAAAACACAACACAGAATATGGCAATGGCTCTTACAAGAGCTGCTCCATGGACAATGCACAATGAGAAAGAAGAGATTAAACTCACGTCTGTGGGCTGCCAATGCCAAATTTGACAGCACATATACTGAATGGTCTCTAAGCAACTGTCAGTGAGAAAATTTCTTCTGTGCATGAGTACCTTTCCTTCTTCAGCTGCTGATCATCTCCTTTCTGATGGGAGGCAAAGGAAGTAAAAGTTGCTGAAGACACAGCTTGGCAGGACTGCACTGTGCTCAGTTAGTCTTCCCAAGCAGATGGCAGACCATGTCTAGGTTGTGCTGAGAAATGCAGTTTTGCTTCAGCTCCTCTTGGCCTTTCCCACAAGCTCATGATGTGATTAAAAAAAGAAATCAAAGGCTTCTGACAAAGATGTTTTGAAATAGTCTGTCATGCTCTTTGCTATGAGGAGCAACTGTATCATTCCCATTTGGTTCATTTAAAATATGGCATTTAAATTATATTCCCTTTTAATCCTTGCTCTTTTGATTGTGTGTCACTACAGCCAGGAAGGGGAAAGAAGAGCAGCAAAGGTGTTAAAACACACGTCTTCTTTGTGTACTTCTATTTAATCTCAAGGTTGTTTCTGGCATTTAAAGTCATGGGTTACATCTTGATCAGCATATAGATATGGGATTTGACTAAAGTTTATTGCTATTAATAGGAAGTGACTGCAGTCACTTTTTTTACCAGGAGAGCAGCTGCTAGAGAAGCTATCCATTCAAAGGGAGCCAGCTAAGAGGAACACTCTTCTCTCTGTGTTTAATGTGACAGTATTCCCAGACCTTCTCTTGCCTGCTGGTCATTGCCAGTCTTTCTCAATTGTAGAATCAGGTAGGACTGGCATCAAAATAAGACTTTTCCATGTACTTGAAGACCATGATTATCAGGGACACAGGATAATTATTTAAAGTGCTCTAAAATATATTATTCAGACAAGCAGGATAAAAGCAAGCTGTGGAACTGAGTTTGCCTCAGCATTGGGAATGCTTCTTAACAACAACTCTGGGGTTATCTTTTGAGGAAATTGCTGCAGCCTTACTCTCCAAAGTCATTTAAAATAAGCTAAAATAAATCACTTGAAAAAATATTCTATAGAGAAAAATCCTACTTGGCCAGAAACTACACTCAATGTTTTTTTTCTGTCTGTTTAATCATAATATTTCAAAATCTGTGCACGCGTACTATTTGAAATATGAAACTTATTAAAGACCGTAAAGATAGATATTTAGGTTAATGGTTTAAGTCTAAATGCTATCACAGAAGTGTTAAAGAAAGAGATGGAAGATGTGGATGAGAATGGCATGCACAGACACATTGTTCCTGAATTTGTGGTCTCCTAATTGGAGAGTACCTGAAAGCTGAAAACCTGTTATATTTTTACTTTTGGAACTGTGCCACCCATCTGCCATCCATGTATTGCACTAGAAATATTAAAAGAAGCTTCTAAAATTTAAGGGAGCAACACATGAAAATAACATGTTGCTGTACTAGCAATCCTAGCATAGTATTTATACTGGAATTTATTAGTATCAGTGGTTTCTCATTTGTTTCCATGATCTACTTTAGAAACTGCTCTTGCCGATGCTACAGAACAGAAATTTGTGCTCTATTGTGTGGGAAATATTGGTTGCTACAAAGTGTTTTCAGTTGTTTGCATGAAATCATATAAAACCAGTGCTCTGTAATCTGGGTGTCATTTCTCAGCCATGATAAGTGCTTGTATTATACATGCATTGCTTGGCTTTACGCTTGTAAGACTTTTTTTCAGTTACTACAATTTCATCAGCTTATTTAAATACGCCAATACTTTAACACTGCTATGACTGACTCTTAGTACTTTTTAATTCAACAACTGGCTTGATACTGCAATAGGCACAATAAATAATTTAATGGACATCAGGAGTCTCACTGAACTTTATAGAATTCTTCATGTGTAAAACTATCCTGGAATGTTAATATTTACAGGACCAGATGCTCTTTCAGATTGCTGGTTAAAGGCCTTTGGAAAAATAGAGGTACATTGCTAAACGAACTCCTGCATGTTCAATGATTATTTTGTTTAGGAAGACATCTATTTTGCAAATTGAACGAGGCTGTAAATAACCATTTCAGTACTCTCTCCTGTCCACCATTCAGGTACTACAGTTCATAAATGTTCCGTTGGAAAAAAAATTGTTCCATTACATTAACCTTGACTTTGCTAAATGTTAGTCTTGAAAAGATGTTTAAAGTTAGCGCAACATTAGCTGAGAGCACTGGAGTCATATTTAATCATTGCAATGACTACCAGTGTCATTTGAGCTGTTTATTCTGATTATGAACTTTAAGCTATAATCCAGTCCCAGCAACACAACTGAAACAACTTCTGAAATTGAAGCAATGGAATCACCTGCAGTGTAGGTCCAGAAAGCCAATTGCCTATGGTATTTTTAATATTAAATGTGGATTTTCGTCTCATCTACAAAAGGTGGAAAAAAATGGTCCAAACAAATACTTTGAAAGTTAAATGAAGTCTCTGCCTTAGGGCAAAGGAGAGGGTAAGACCTTTTAAACAGCGTGGGAGAATGTTAGAAGTGGCTATTTGATCCCTAGACCTTCAGTGACACACACAAGAAGTATTAGTTGACATGCCAAAGCATAATAGGGGGCTTGGTTTTCTGAGTGTCTTTCCACTCTCCTCCTGATTTGTGAAACCAGCTGATACTCTAACACTAAACCTGAAGATTTATTACTGCTGGTTACTAACTCTAGTCCTAAAGGGCGCTGGGCTACACAGTTGAATGTGAGCTAGACAAAGCTGGCAGGTTTTTCTTACCTTGCACTCAGGTGCACCAAATGGATTGGCATTTACATTCTGTTTTGATGCAAAATTGTTGTCCCTGCAATAAATTTATAGATGCTGGGTGATAACCATAAGATATGCTAGGCTGAAACCTGTTATGGTTATGGTTCATGTTATGGTAGAGGGTTGAGGAGATTGTCAGTCTCCGCAGCTATGCTAGTAAATCTGAAGCCGTGTCTCCTAGGTTTTTTCCATGACTTCCTGATGGAAATATTGGTACTTATCACACAACTGCCTTCTTGCTATGTGGTAGTAAGCATGTGAAAAATGAAAAAAAGGTTATAAAAGTCTCTTGCCATGATAACACCTGGAATTTTCATCCTACCGAGACATTTACTGAATTTACAATTGCTTTCCAAGATTTAGATCTTAGTTGCCCTCTCTTAAGAACAACAGTCTAAGGTTTTTTCGTGTGGTCACCCTTTCTGTTCTCCTCCCCAGGAGTGGTATCTTAGACTCACCTGACTGCCATCTGTCTATCTACAGTCTATCTAAGACACTTACCACCTTCTTGTATACATGCCTCAGCACACTACAAGCAGCCTCTCACAAAATACTCTCTTTTGACACACCAGGAAGAGACTGCTCCTTCTGTATTTTTCCTATGTGAGATTCAGAAAAAGACAAGAGGCAACATAGGTTAGTGTTTTTCTCCTCTCAGATTTATGCAAGATAGACAAAACTTGGAAGTTTCTCTCCTCCAGTATTGTAGAGCAGTGGGGAAAAGGAGTAGGAGAAGAACAAAGGGACACTACCCGCAGCTCCTTTGTACAAAACCATTTTGATATTTGATCATGCCTTTTCCAGACAAAATAGTGACCTATGAAGCATATCCTCTTACATTAGACCAAGCCTAGCGCTCAGAAAACTTGACTGCTCACTCACCGTTTCAAGTTTGGCCCTGGAGATAGATACCCAAGCAGAAAAGTCCTGCAATACTAATTTCACGATGGATCTCTCAATAGACTTTCTAACACTGCCCTGGAGAATCTTTTTCAGAGAGGTTCTCTGTTTATGAAATACTTAGCCCATTCTGTCAAAGGACTCAATGAATTTTCTGACCAATCTTCATATAAAACAGCTGTGTAACACTTCTGAACAGGTACTGCTTCAACATTGCTACATGGACACCACAATAAGGTACAACAATAATGACAGAGCTATGAAAGGATCTGAAAAATGTGGCAGTGTTCCTGTTTATAATTTCTATAGCTTAATTTGAGATATAACTGACTTATTATGTAATGGGCTTTCTACAGTCTTCATACCTATACCTTCATACCTTCATACCATGAGATTTGGGGATAGACAGTGCTATGTTAAAGGTTTGAGCCTGGCAACAAACTGGTGTTGGGTTCCTGGTTCAGACTGGATGGCACTAAAATCTTCAAATGGACAGATATACATCTATATTAAAAAAAAAAAAGAAAAAAAAAGAAAAAAAAAGAAAAAAAAGTATGAATGTTTTGCTATTAAAACTCAAGGTCTTTTTTAATGAGCTAGAAAATAAAGACTAATTTCTTGGGACTTTGTTTGCTTTGAGGCAATGATTATTCTCATCCCAAGTCAGGCCAATGCATTTTGTTCTGTGCCACCCATGTCCCCGCTTCAATCATAAACTAAGACCGAAAAATGAAAATATTAGTAATTGGAAAATATAATCCCCTGGATAACACAATCCAATAATCTTAATAAAAATACATTTATTACAAACATTGTCAGAATTCTACTGGGAATTATCTTTGCAGAAAAAATGCTAAAATTCCCGTACAGCTGCTCTCTTGATCAATTGTCCCCCTTGATACTATTAATCATAATACCATATATTGCTTATTCTGAGCATCTTTTTCAACTTCACTTTCCAAACTTCTTTTCTAGTTTCGCTGTGGTAGAAGTTACTGACAGTCCTTTATTGTCCTTTTTCAGGCTCACCTTTTCTCCTCTTCTGGTAACAGCCCCTTTTCTTAGATGAGAAGACAAAATCTAAGGGGTATTTCCTCAAGGCAGAGAAATACCACAGGTTAATATTGTCTTCCTCAAATTTCAAACATTTAAGTAGAGGTTCTTTGTGTCTCTGCTTTCATTCAAAATGCTTGTGAAGTTGCTTGACTGACTCTCCTGGAAGTAAAGTCCTGTATTCCCAGGGTGGTTTCCAAATGGCAGCCGCAGTGCCAGCCTCCTTTGCCACGCCAGCCAGCAAATGCCCTCACCTACTGCTCTAATAATGAGTGCACCACCCCATCTCCTGCCTCTGTCCTCTGTTTCCTGACTATCAACAAGGAAGCTAATTAGTGTCAGTCCCATTTATTGGGTGACACCTATTTACTAAGAATTAGGTTGAGCCTTCTCTAACACTGCCGGTAGTTGAAGGTCATACAGGAAAATCAGTCTTGCCTAGATTCATAATCGGGGCTCCTATATTACACACAGCTTCATTTTAATAGAATCAGTTGTAATGGCAATATTTAAAAATATTATTCAGTTATTTCTGCTTAGTGTTCACACAGCTCTTCATTTATAGATGTTGATTTTTGTCTGCAGTTCTTGCTTCTGAATCTTTTCCTTTGTGGTCTCAATCAGTTTTAAATCTAACATAGTTTTAATCTATGGTTTCCTGCATTGTTTACATTAAATTATTTTTCTGTTGTGCTTCTATTTTTAAGTACCTTCTGAAAGAAAGTAATAGTATAAACAGAAGGCCATGATACTGCCACACATGACATATGATAACAGTGTTATGGTTCAGGCATGTATAACATGACATCTCCACAAGGAGGGATCATTTGAAGCCAAATGCTTTTAGTTGGGAATTGGCCATATTTCCAGTAAAGCCACCTGAGAAGTCAAAATTCAGGAGTGTGCATTAGAAGCCCAGAAGTGAGGAATGGTGCTGGCTGAGCTTCAGGTGTCCTCTGTTTTGTTGTCAGCATGGACAGCAGTTCTCCACATCGCACTCACACTGCTCTCTGCAGGCTTGATCTGTCTCTAATCAGCTGTTAGCTGTTAGTGCAGCTGTTGGCTTCTGCTGCACTTCAGGTCTAAGGCAGATATTTCAGCCTGAGGATGCAGTCACTGCCTGCCCAGGCCCACAGCTCTACCTCCCCAGCTCTGCTGCCCAACATCTCCCTGAACTTCAGTGCAGCTCCATCAAATTCCAACACAGCTCTGACACCCCTACCTCTTACTAAGATCATTCCTTTTAGCAGTATGTAAAAGCCTGAAAACAGCCTAGAGCCTGAAAAGTGTTTCAGATGAATATTTAGTTTCCTTGCAACTTGCTTTCAGAGCCACTTTAGAGCTTTTTCCAGCTTCTCCTGACTAATGGATTTGGTAGTTTAGAACTCACACAGGTTGCTCACACCGACTGCCCTTTGCTGGTTGCTGCTTTTGCTCTGCTGCTCACTTTATCCTCTCCTTTAAACCCTGGGAAGACCCTTCCTTGTTCTGATGTTATGCCTTCTTGGACAGCTGTAATTCTGTGTCCAGTTGTTTGGTGGTCTCCCTAAGGTCTAATATTAGAATTTTCTTTTCTTTTCTTTTATCCTTACATCTTGTTTTTTAAAAAAAAACCAAAAACAAACAGAGGACTGCTTAATATTCTGAGGCAGTAATGTCAATTTTCTTGCATTTTCTTTATATATACCACAGTTTATTGCAACATATCCTCTTGTAGGGTGCACATCTTTTTTTAATGCACCCTAATCTTCATACACTCCAAATCTGGTTTGAATTATTGAAATTCTTTAGCAATAATAGCAATAACCTTTCTCTGTATTTAGATGATTTCTAGGAAAAGAATATATTCCCTTAATTTCTGGCAAATTCTTATCAATACCTTTATATACAAGTTGCTATAAAGATTAGCTATTCTTACCTAATTGTTTCTTGGAGTTTAAGACTGTCTCAGCAGGAGTTGCTGAGGGATGAAACTTCTAATGATGATTTAAAGCAGTGAAGTGTGTAGGCTGAAACTGAAATAATTATTGCTGTAACCCTCTAAGCACTCCACGTTCCTCAAGAGAAAATACTTTGTTCAGAACAGACCCTGAACAACAAAATGCGAAGAAAGTAAAATAATAAAAAAAACCTCCAACCCTTGGAGCAGGATGATAATTTACAAATGGAATCGGTATAATGTGAAGATGTTCTCAACAACTGCTCACAAATGCATCAGACATCACAATTAAAAGGAAATAATAATTATGGCCCCATTCTAAAGTATGGAATATTCTATTCCATTCAATAAGTCATGAACACTTTAAAACCATCAGTGTAATCTACAAACCTATATTTACAACATTAAACTGGATGTTCTGCCTTTTCAATAACTGTCATCTCATCTCTATTATTTTCACCTCAGACTCTAATTGTTTCTTTTATAGGAGCTAACCTACCAGTGTCCTTGGCAGTGCAGTTTATGGCTCATGCATTTACAGTAATTGTTTGGGCAATTTGCCACACAGTATAACAATCTTCACATCACAATCAGTTTTTATAATAAACAGCATTAGTTGTGAAAAATACAAGTGATGCATGATTCTTATGGTAGATAAAGGGCACTGAAGATGCCCTTTAGAAAAAGAAAGGAAAACGCTCAAGCCTTGAACTACTTGAGAAAACTACTGATGTCACAATAGAGCTAATTAATTTGATGGTACAAACAAGAGGGGAAAGGGCCTTGCATTCATTAGTGTCAATTCCAAATGAGAGCATACAGTTTATGAGAATAATATTCTGCCTTCGTTTAGAGGAAATATGCAGGTAAACAAATAAGAAACACCAGGTCTGACAATAACAATGGTTTTGCTCCTTAGCTTCATCAAGGCTCTTTCTTTTCTATAGACATAGGGGGTTCAAAGCCTGGGCAGATACAACTTACAGGTAGAACTCTGGAGGAGTCCAGATCCTACTGCCCACCAGCTGGTTTGCTGCACTGAGGCCAGCACTGCCAGGCACCACTGGGCACTGGAGCCTCTGTGCACAGTGCTGGTGTGCTCCTGGGAAGCTGAACGTGTGAGTTATGGCTTCTCTCCATAACACACAGGTGGTGGCACATAAACGTGTCTTGCTGCATGAGTCTCTGCTGCAGACTTTTTGTGGCCTCTCAGTTTTCAAGAGTCCTTAAATAGGAGGTCAAGTAGTGAGGCCATTGGACACACCTCCAGCAGGCAGTTTTCCATGTTAGAAATTCTCCAGAGAAGAAATAATATATTTGTCCTCTCAAGCCAGTGCGTAGGCAGATAATTCTCAGCCTCCTTGTCATCTCCACACCACGTTATGGACCCTGCCTGGGTGGTGCTGGGCACAGCGAGACAAGGCCCCAGGAGGCACAAAGGTGGCTTCAAGCCAGGCTGTGCATCCTCTTCCTGAACTCAGCTGTGAATTCTCTGGCAGCACCAGAGCTTGAGACTAAGAGCCGCACGTGACAATAAATTGTGTTTGTGGTTGCATTCTTAAACTGTAACTTCAGATTCTGAGAACACAGATATCAATTTAAATCACTAGGGAGACTTGGTCCTGTAGTGAGTTTTGAACTGAGCAATATGGAGGCAAGGAATGAGTTTGTCTTTACTCATTAAATATTTAGTTCATATATTCAGTCAGTGAGATAGAATAAAATTAACTATGGAGACATCATCACAAAAGAAGTCAAAGTCTACACTTTGAAGGTCCACATCAGGATCCGTGGTGGCTCCGGAACCAGAATGATGCTCATGTTTTGACTTGCTTTTTTGTTTTTTTTTCTTTTCTTCCCCTTTTTGCATTTTCCTCTCAGTGTGAATCGGTTTCGGAAATATTTTCTCCCCTGTCCAACTGGTATTTTAGGGCCAATTATATTAAAATAGATTAATAATAAAATTTCTCAATTAAAATAGAGCAATATTTTAAAGCAAGACAACTGTTATGGGGGTTATGTTAGTAAAAATATATCTTGAATTCTTATTCTTCTGAGCCTTACAGACAATTGAATAGACCTTTAAAGGCCTTCTTAGAACATTACACATACAAAATCTTTCTTAATCCTTTCCAAAATTCCTTCTTCCTGAGAAATTCATTCTTGTTTCATGTTTGTGGATTTTGAGTGATATTGCATATAATACTACTGAATTTTAGAATTACATGTAGGAAACCCTTTCTCTAGCTTCTCACCCAGGTCTTCAATACATTTTACAAGCTTTCTGCTTTTGATGTGTACATAAATATTTTAAAATAACTTTTGTTGTTGCTTGTTTAAATGCAGATATTTCCTTCTCTACTTCCTTCTAAAATTACTGCTGCTAATGATACAAAAATAACCGAAGTAAGCTGCCTGCCCTTCCCTCCCCACATTCCCTTTCCCAGCTCTGTGGGGTTACAGTTCTGTGCAAGATTGCCTGTTTGGCTCCAGTGACAGCTCAAACAGGAGTACTTAACTGCACTAATTTACTTTTTGCCCTTCTGCTTCTCAGTAAAACACTGCTGACACATGTAACTACTTCATTTCAGGGATCTCACATGTTGTTTACATCCCAGTGGCATCGTTCTTCGGCAAGGCTGGCTATTTTTGGCACTAGATCCAAAAGCACTAGTTCTATTGAAGGCTGCTGCTGTATGAGGTTACTCTTAGGCTTAGAAATTTGTCCTGAAATGAAAATATAACTATGGTTTGGTTAGCAACTTCAGTCTTGCTGGCTTTATTCATGAGGACATTTTAGTTTCACCTCAATTTCAACTTCAATACATCCAATTCTACCCTCAGGATAGAATTTTGATTTGTTTTGATTTTGAATCTACAGTAAAATTCAGAAGCATGAAAGAATCCACAAAACCTAAGACTATTTTAAAATAAAATAGTGTTAAAAACTTTTTTCTATTTTACATATTTTAACCAAATATCTGAGAAATACGTTCTTTGAATACTTCAACAACCTCATACCTCTCTGACTTTCAGACTAAATAACATTATCACATGTTTTCTTTTAAATATCAGATGGTATAAAATTTATCAGTATGCATTAATTTCAGACTTTTTCAAGTACATTTTCATCTCTCCATACTCTGTAATCCAATAATTCTAGCCTTTTCCACATTTTTAGAAAAAAATATTATATGATTTAGACAGTAAGATCTAGCATAAGTGGATGTAGCACAGAACAAAGTGAATTGTACCGTGAGTTATACAAACATACAGACACAACTTTAGCCCAAATTTTGGTGTGTGAATTAAAATCATGACAAGTTATGATAAACCCCACCCATTATGAAGAAGTTGGTTACTCCTGGCTATACTCCCAAACCTATTTCAGTCCAAAATATCTGCTGTTCCATAGTGAAAACTCCTGCAAGCATAACTCTCAGGGCATATAGCTGCACAGGAGCATTTGAAATAGGGCTGGACTGCAACTATGGGATCATGAAGTCTTATTCCCTTGGGAAATGTGTGCATAATCTCATTCACAAACATCTATTCGTGTTTCCATACTGAGACCTTCTCAGTTTTTTGTGTCTAACACTTGCACTGATAAACTACAGGATATACTTTTCTAGTTCTTACAGATCTTAAGTTTTCACAACAAATGTTTTTGTGAACTCTTTATATTAATGCATTAAGTCTTGCTGCATTTTTAACCCTTTTGCTATATCAATAGCAGGGATCGTCTCAGGCTTTATTTTGTTATGCTGAAAATAGGACTACTCAATCTATCTCCTTCGTTAATATAGACTTTTCATGCTGCCAGTCTTCCTCTAGTCCTCTTCTGAACATGTTTCAGTTTGAATCAATCTTTCTTGGACATTGTGGATAAATGTTCTAGAGGAGTTCTTATTGATGCCTGGTGCCACAACATGAACATTTCTTGGAAGTCTTTCATAACTGGGACTACCTTCCCTGAGACGTTACTGCTGAATTGGTTTGCCTTTATATCACAGTATCTATCTCATCTCACGCCAGTGGCTTGGAAGTGGTTTCTGGCAAAGAAACACTCAGATCTTTCTTGTTCACCTGTTTCTTCCAAGTTCTGAGGCCTAATTTTGTGGCAGACACTCTTTCTTGTCCCTAAATGTATAACCTGACACTTTATAATTTTGAATTCCATCCCCTATCTATTATTCTGATCCTCCAGGCCACAGATTTCTTTCAATCCTCTTCTGTGTTGGTGATGACTCCCAACTTCCTCTCTGCCACGGATTTAATTTAACTTTGACTTCTTGTGCTTTGGTCTGTAATAACATGACTGAGTAAGTCTGATTACATGACTTGTCCTCTCCAATTCCCCAGCAACGCCTGCTAGCTTCACAGCCCAGCTCCTGGGACCCTGCTTGGCACTGAGCCCCTCTGCCACCGCCCAGCTCTTATGCTCAACTCCCTCTTCTCCTGTTTAATTAATAAATTTCCCATGTGGCTGCACAACAAATCCTTTAATGAAGTCCAGATAACTGATTTTTAGACAAGGGAAATATAGTAATCTTATCAAAGACAGATATTATCAGGTGAGTCTGGCATTTTTATGCCATTTTCCATTTATCTGTATTTCTTCTCTCATTTTTATTTTAAGTCTATTGTGAAAACTTTTGAAGACACCTGGGCCTGTAGTTGCCTTGACACGATTTCTCTTCTTTTTCCTAAATATAGGTCCTACTTTTTCTACTCTTCTTACATTGTTACAGTATAGCACCGCTTGAACAGTTCTGAATAGCAAAGGTTTTAAACCAATATGTGTTTTCCTCTGTTGGTTTCCTCTGTTGGCATTTGCATTGGAGATTATCTTCTTTTCTTAATTGGAGCATATTTGAACAACAAGTTCTGCTCTTAGACTGTATGAAATAATATAATTTTCTAAATTGCTGCTCCTATCAGTTATGCCCTGCAAGATTTCTCTTCCTGTAAGAATCTGCCCCACCACTAGCACTATAGTAGAAGAGTTTATGAGAAGTCTTTTGTTTGTGGGGTTATATATAGATTTTCTGAAATTTTGATGAAACCTAACTTCTAAAAAAATTCTTATTTAACTTAAAAGGCTAGTTCAAAAGCCTTGACATGTCTGAGTTTATTCCAATCCTTCATGAAGTCAAAGAAATATTGTTTATTGGCTAATTTTTTTCTCGTCACTTAGACATTTGCTGTCTACTCTTCACATCTTTAGGGTTCAAGTTTAACATTTCCTCTCTGGGATGCCAACTCTGCATAACTTTGGGACTTCTGAACTCCTTCACATAATATCAGTCACATTTTCAGTCCTCTCAGCTTCATATTTGTTCTTTCTAATGCAAAATTATAATGCTAACCTGTTTCAGTCCTGACTTATAACTCAATACAAGTGTGTGATAATTTCATCAAGATCTAATCGTATGAGCGTAGGTTTTAGGGTTCTTAAGCTGGTAGAAATTCATAAGTTCCTGGTATACTCTATAAAGTTGTGCTCCATTCTGCTGAATGAGAAAAAGCAACAGAGCTTCTGCAGGTTCGTGGCTACTTATGCTGGAATGGAATTGCATAATCTGACATAATGGATTTTTTTTCTAGCTTGCATTGTTGTCAGAATACTTGGATCACTTAAAAATAAAAGTAAACCCTTTTTAACAGAATACAAATGTTGTGTCTCTCATCATGTAGGCAAATTTAGACCACGCTTCACAACAAAGTGCAATAATTAATTTCTGAAAAAAAAAGCCTAATTAATAGTCTGACTTAAATATCTGCTCATGGAATTTTGATACTGTTCTAGGACTTTTTCAGGGAAATATGGAGAAAAAAACTTACGAACTAGACAGACACCTTCTAATTGTCCCTGTTTGATGAAGGGGCTAATTTTTATTGGCTTTTGGGAAGTATTTCAGTCCTTAGGATATACAAATAGGTCTGAGATTGTTCTGTAGTTATATGCACCCATAGCCTCAAAATATAATTTCTTAAATTGAAGTAGTGATATAAGTTACTTTTTTTTATTCTCCTTGTGATCCTCAAACACTGCAGTATCACTATCCTCAATTTAAGCAAATTTTAAATTTCCCCTGAGAAAAATGATATGAGGACAGATATTTCTGATCTAAAATTAAATTAAGTAAAATAACTTTTACATTGACATTCTCTGTACTCAAGTATTTGCAGGACAGGTGTGCACAAATAATGGGCTATAAACCAGAAATCTTTATAAAATTAAGTGCAACAGGCAAGAAATTATGCTACAAGCCCTTCAGTCTAGCTGTGAGGCTGTGTTATCATTGCCATTTTTTACCTGTGTTGCTGTTGTGAAAAGAAACTTGTGGACCAGGGCTCCAGATGCTGCTAGAACAAAAGTTAAGGTAAAATTCGGCTCTAATCACAGCAAAACTGAGGGGCTCAGATCACACATACATTGAGTGTTACGGTTCCAGCCACTGAAATTCCATAACACCACATTCCAGTTTGAATTTAGAGTTACAAGGTGAGAGAATATGCAGCTTTCGATAATGGCCAAAGATGTAGGTTCCCTTTGTGGTCAGTCTCAGAGGTAAAGAAGTGCCTTCAAAGGATATGTTACTCCATCTTACTCATGATTCCGGTGTTAGAGGGAATGAATCTCCTTTTGGAAGTGATAATCTCTCACCACTGATAATAGGGATGATATGAAGGACTGCCTGAACACATATGCTTAGAACAATAAGGCTAGATAAGGTAACACTATCCTGGCACACACCCATAATTATCCAGTTTGAAGCATCTTTATTTAAAGGTTTATAAAAAAGGTAGTCATCCTTAACATCCTTATTCAAAGACCATGTCTATATTTTTACACTGAAAATTTCTTAATCAAAACAAAAAATATTCACTGCATAGGTAACACAGGAAACAGGGCAGAATTCAGTTTCTCCTTTGTCCAAGGTATGAAAATTAAGCTAAAGGCTAAGGATCCTGCTTGTACATCCAACTCCACTAGAAGGAAAATCTGCCATCCAGTTTTTCCCTAAATGTTCTATATTCTGGTAATCTAGGTATTTTTTGCATGAATGATGTGCAGTGGGGTTTTTTATCACATGAGGGTGCGAGACAAGCTGAAAGTGGCACTGCTACTTGGATGCCACTGTAGTTGCTGTGAACTCTAGCTAGCAGTAGACTATTAGACTAGATATAGGCATTGACAGCTCCCCTTCTTCTGGGAATGCTTCTTGAATGAAAAAATTGTCAAACTCTTGTTCCTTTAAGAAGTAGACAGGAGTCTCTTCTTGCAGTAGGTGGTGCCATCCCTGCTTTCCAAGAGTTGTGGCATCCATATGGCTGAACACTCCAGGTAGTTAGCTATGTTCAAAGAAATGTAGACACTTTAGGATGCTCTTTTTTTCCCTGCTGGAAAGCAGTGGAAGGCTTCCTGCTGGGCCCATGTTGTCTTGGGATCATTTTTTTTGGGTAGTGATTCAGTTCATGTGTTATACGTGTCTTGGCTCCTAATGTAGGGCTTTTGCAGACACCCTAATAGCACCTGAATGTTTTGATGCATCTGTATCATGGTTAAATCCCAACCTACACAGTGCCTAGATTTATGGAAGCAGGTGAGTGAAAAAGATGCAAAAGGACAGAAGAAAACTGGGAACTAGATGTAACACTAAGCCAAGCCTTTGAACAGTAAAAAAACCCCAACCATCCAACAAACAAAACCTAACCATCCTCCCCAAACCCTTATGTATAAATAATAAGAACTAATGATTTACCTTAAAACCTCCACAGATCAACTGAAAAAGGTGGATCTGCCACCTTTTTCAGAATGAAATGCAGATTATAGCAACTACAGGCAGGGGAAAGTACAACTCAGTGTGAGTAGAAGACATGGAGGTTATGCACATACCAGAATTCAAGAGTGACATGAAATTCATACAGATTGCAAGAATATTTAGCATTATTGCAATTAATGGTGAAAAAGAATTGCTAAGAGAGCATAAATCTTGTGCTTCAAGGACAGCTTCCAACAAAAAAATGGCCGAGAGGAAATTTAAGAGGGCAGTGCAAATTACTCCAAGTATTTTCCTACAATGCTACATCTTCCCCTAAAGTATCTGATAGTGGCCAGTGTCAGAGATCAGATTCTAGACTGGCAAGAGCTTCTGTCTGCTTAGGCTGGCAAACCCTACAAAGACTAGTTTTTAAAAAGTTGGTGACAGTAGATGCCTGTGTTCTTTTAATAGAGTATAAATTTAGCATCCTCCTTCTGAATTAAGCATTTAGGTGGCAGAGTTAATGTCATATCAATTCAAATGAAAGACGCTAGGAGAAAATAGAAGGGGAAAGGATTAATATTTGAAAATTAGACAGTAATTTTCAGTAACAGAGGTGGACGGCTGGTTGAAAATCACATAAATTAAGACCTACAGAAAAAAGTGCTTCTCATAGAAGAGTCATTAGGAGTGATATAGTAATTTACATTTTACAGAAGTGACATTCTCTTAACAATTTTTTCCTTTTCCACTAAAGGTTAGATCCCTATAAGCACACATCTCGAATTGCTAGGACTTGGCAGTTCGATTGATATCAATTGATATTGATGAGGACTGCAGGCACTCAGCATCTCTCTGTAGGTGTTTTTTGTGTTGAACCTGGCCTTTGTTTTCACAGCCAGCGAAGCAACAGAAAAAATTGCACTGGCTGAGGGAAGCAGAATTCATTCCTGCTGGCCAGGCATAGTTTAGCAACAGGATTTATACTGTACACAGGCAGGGAGAATCTTTTTATTTATTTCAGGTAACAAAGATGCCTTTTCCCAGCCATCTCTGTAAACATACAAATATTTGAAAAACACAAGCAATAGAGAGCCCTGACCTCTTGACACATATATCCTTCCAGACCCTTGCCTGACCCCAAAATTATGCTTTCCTGTCACTGACCCATCTAATCACCTTTGTGCTGCTTTCTCAGAAAAGGCCTGGGAAAACCCATCAGATTTGCAATGTTATCTGAAGGTCAACACATTCTCATTTTCTTGGCCAATTCTTTCTTATGACCAAGCCTGAATATCAGGTCACTCAAAAAGCACTACATTTTATGTAGCTGTTATTTTCAGAACTTGAAACAGCATTCCAAATGTTGTATAATTAACTAGTAGTCTTTATATTTTAGTCAAAGGGGAATTAGAACAATAATTTTTGCAGAATAACACAAGAAGTTTCTTTTTTGTTTTACAGAAAAGAAGAAATATTGCCAACGTCTGATGATGGCACATGGAATAACTCAAGGACTTCAGGTACAACACCCAGTTTAATTAGTTCTTCCTTACTTTACTGCACATGTTAATTAAAAACAGTGTAACAACCAATCTCATGGAAATTATTCAACTGTTTTTTTAACTCTTCAGACACAAACATCCCAGAGATTGTTTATTCACAAGCAGAAGACAAAGACACCAAACTAGCTAATGAAAATATAAAAGCGAAAAATGCAGAATACAACCAGGGTGATCACAAAGATGATGAAAAAGAATTAGAGTTGCTGGTAAGTGTGATACAATTATATCTACAGTATTAAATGATTTGAATCCATTTACGCTTCAAAGCTGGTGAAATGCCCCCTTTTAGCAGAGCTGACTGATGTACTAATTTACAAATGTAAAGCCTTGGTCTGTACTTACACTGAATCTCTAACTGATTCAACAATAGAAGGTGCTTTGATTTCGGTAGAGTGCATCAACTTTTTCTATTCTTAAATTGATGACTTCTCCCTTTTACTTCTTTACCAGGGGCTCTAAAAGACAGTTCTAAGGAATTAGAATGGTAACATTTAAAAAATCTCCCCTCCTAGTCTCTAGGATGGGAATATTTTTAAATACATGCTTTCTATTTGTAAAATTTTTATATTTGTAGTACTGTTTATTTATGAGATTTTTTAAATTATAGCTATATGAGCATAGTAAGAATATATGTATTTATGTTATCAGATTCTTCTATATCAGTATTTTGCATTATATTTTTTACAATGAATTTCACACTCAGTGAACATTCAATCTATTTGGATTTGCGTGCATGTGTGTGTGTGGTTTGCCTTGCACTTTTCAGTATGAAAGAAAAAATGGCAATAAATGCGACACATACAGCAATCTATTATTCCCAGTGTCTGTTTTCTGCTCATATCATTTGGTTGCACAGA
Organism: Rhabdornis inornatus; assembly: GCA_013397075.1. Lineage (NCBI taxonomy): Eukaryota > Metazoa > Chordata > Aves > Passeriformes > Rhabdornithidae > Rhabdornis > Rhabdornis inornatus. The sequence continues at coordinate 385,961 of VWZS01008898.1, read as the reverse complement.
TTTATAATCATAGATTATAATAGCTATCACCGGTGAAAATGTGAATGCTGAATCAGACAAGAGAGGAAGATGGAAAACAATTATTTTTTTCTTGTTCATAGAGAGAAAAAAATCATCTCATTTGAATACAAATTTTTCTTTTCTTTTACTTTAAAAAGTTGAAAATTGTTGCCTATTGTGGGACCTTTCACTGCCTGAAAGTCAACATTTTGGTTCTTTTTTCTTTATGGTGAAACGTGCAAAGGAGGACCTCTAAAATCCCTTGTTGTTCTCAGTCCACCCTTTTACAAAAAAGAGGATCAAATATAACCATTTGTTTATCAATTGCCAGACTTGTCCATACAATAAATGAAGGGGGAGCTATAATTTAGATGTTAATTTGCACTCTGCGCTCTTTAATGAATTAAACAATGAAGGCTTATAATACATGGAAATACAACCAAATCTTTGAAACACACAGGCATTGGCTCACAAGACAGCTGTGCAGTTGACAAGTAACATGAGCCTTATGTGAGAAGAAGGAGAAATCGTAAGATTTGCATATAATTATTGAGATCATGCAAATGTCAGTTATGAGGAGGGGAAAAAAACACAGGCATCTCACTGTTAAATCCTGACAGTTGGCATCACCGAAGAACTCAAATACACTTGAGCACTGGTTGGCAGAGGGTCATTAAAACAGAATTTGCAGAGACATTAGCTCCCTCACTTTTCTTTGAGTGACGTTTTACTATTAATAGTTTGCAGAGGCTTTGCAGAAAACATATTAATAAGAGAAACTGTAATGGGGGTATCTACAGCAAGTGAAAATGTATAAAGGGGTGCCCAAGAAGCTAGCCTCTAATTTATCAGCTAGTGCTATCAGTGTGACTGCTAAAGTGAGAAGAGAGTGCAATGACAAGCTGGCATAGCTGAATAATACAATATGATATTTGGAAGCTGGGAGGGAGAATGATTGGTTTCTGGCCTTTTACTTTGCTAATCTCATTTCCAGCTCATGTCTTACCAGATTGTCTAAAAACAGTTCTGGTTTGAAGCCTGTAAAATGGTCCCTGAGAGAAATATAGCACAGATAATCCTTACAGTATTTGTCAGTGTGAAATGTGTCTTTGTTTTACTGGACAATACAGTACATTACTGGACACTGATGTACTGTATCACTGCCCTCATTTAAGCACCAATCCCCCTCCCCTCGCCCCACGACTTCCTCTCTCCAAATCTAGAATCAAATGGATAGAGAACAAATTAGCCTGCCTTTAAGGGAATATTCTCTTCAGATTTAATTTGTATAAAATCCACTAGCAGCTTACTGAACTCATGAATAAAGAGAGAGGGTTCTGAGCACTATTTTTTTTCCTGCTCCTTTCAGCACCACCATAAAGCTCATTATCCATGTTAAAAAATACATGCAATGCAAATTTTGCAAATGGTTTGGAACATGTTTCCATAAAAGCTTTGTTACTGAAAACAAAACTTTCCATAATGAAATCCTGCCTCCTTCATTTGGCATATTTTTGCAAAGCACTTTTTGATCATTTTTTTCTATTCTATTGTTTCAGTTAAATCAGCACTTCACAGGAGCTAGAGGTACCTCTTCCACAGATGAAAGGAATTTATATACAACAGACCCAATTAATTTTCCAAGTGAAACTGAAAGATTGGTGAAAAAGCTAACCTGTATAGAAAGAAGCAGTGACTTGCACTCTATGCCTATCAGTTCCTCATCTGAAAATACTTCACATGCAATAGGAGAAGAATTAAAAGATAAAGCTAAGTATTCTGTAAGACATTATAATAATCAGCTACCAGGGAAGGAAGTCACTGCTGGATCAGTAAACAGCTATGAGAGGTCTTTGGAACATACTGGTACCAGTGAAAGTCTTTTATCAGCAAAACATTTTCCTCTGACAAAGCAGAATGAGGCTATCAATATTATGGCTACTGGCTCAAGCCGGCAAGAAGAGAGGCACACAGATATTTCAAAAGGTGAAATAGATAGTGCCTCAGGAAGTAAGATGATGGAGAGGTTATTCATCAGTGAGGATGCTGCAGGTACCTCAAAAGGGGCCTGTGAAATGAGACCAGAAACCATTTTACCAGAGCAAGATGAATCCATGCAATTAAATGCATGCATAGCAAGGACGCTGGATGGCAATGCTAATCCAGCTCTGGAGCACCAGGCACCACAAATGTCTCTCCAAACTTGGGATTCATTGTTGTCAGATGCTGATAAAAATGAAGGAAAAATCAAGATGATTGAAAGCAAAGTTCAGGTACATTTAAGAGGAGATTTATATGCTGGCACTTTTGCACATGCTGGTGTCTCAACAGATTCAACACAAAAAAAAGGAGTTGGTGAAATGTCAGAAAAGAACACTGATTTAGAGAAGCAGAAGAAAGTCATAGAAGTAGCAGACTTGGCATCAATTGGTGAGGAGGAAGCTTCCAAGCCTTTCAAGTCACACAGGAAACACAATGCCAAAGCCCTGAACCCAGCACCTCTGCCAGCTGAGAACAACAAGCAGACACCCAGGGCCACCGAGGTGGATGAAAGGCGACCTCAGGACACTCAGGAACACAGAGGATTCAAAAGGTTAGAAGACAGAGAGAAGACAGACAGCACAACCTTGGCAGAGCAGAGGTGGCAAGAAACGGGGAGTGAGGTTCAGTGGGGAGTGAGGGGGAGCATGGAACCTCGGACCGTGACTTCCACAAAGCAGTTGTTTACCTGCCAGGAGGCAGAGAGTTGTGAAAAGTCTTCTGTCTCTGAGCAGGGTATTACAGAGAAAGAAGAGGCAGGTACAGCTTGTATAATTAAAACAACATCAGAAAGTGCTCCAGAAAAAATGCCTGGCAGTGAAAAAGCAGTAATTGCTAAGCTACCTCGAGAGACTGCACTAAGTGACAGGCCCACAGAGGAAAAGGAAACAGCGTTTGATACACATGAAGGGAGAAATGATGGTTCACATTATGCTCTTTGTCAACTCAACACAGTGGGTGTATTATATGACACTGAATTTGAAAAGGAATCAGTTTTAGGTATTTATAATGCATGCGTACCTGAAACACTGCAAGGAGAAACGAAGTCTGTACGCAATAGCAGGGAAAAATGTGCCAAAGCACAAGCAGACAATATTCTACCTGTAGGAGAAGCAGTAAAGACTTCTGCTACAGGAAATTTGCAGGAGGGTTTATGTTCAGAAGTACCTAAAAGTCCCCTGGGCGCTCAGAAGCATCTATACCATGAGAAAGCAGAAGAGCTCTACAGGGAAGAAAGCCATGGTGATACACTTTCCCGTTTATGTTCTAAAGCTGAAACAAAAATGCCACCTTCTGGTACAAATACTGTGCCTAGTTACCATTATAAAAGCTCTTCAGTGGCATCTTCAGAAGGGCCCAGTGTGGAACAAGGCACAGAGCACCTGTATAGATACTTTGAATCCAAAGTCATTGACAAGGCTGCTGTTGAGTCAGGGTACAATTTGAATCTAACAAATGAAATTGCATGTATTCACAAAAGCTTCTCTCCTGAAGCTGAAAAAGGAGAAGTACCCTCCGCTCCAGACACAGCAATTTCTGGAGAAGGAAGAGGAAGGAATATAGGTCAATTTTTCCATCAAGCAGAGCTCCAACAAGAGAAGTCATGGAGGCCAGAGGTTTTAATTAATAAGTCTTCCAGAGAAAATGGAGGAACAGACTCTCAAGCTGACCATTTAATAACTGAGGGGAAAACACAAAACTGGCTTGATGACTCACAGAAAGAAAGCCAACATGCTTCTGATTCTTCAGATACTTCTAACCAGAAGAGTGAAGCACTTAAGTTACCTAGTGAGTCTCTAGGTTTAAAACATATTGCTTTCAAAATATTTTATTTCTTCTTGTTTCTTCTATTTGCTGCAACACTCTACCACTATGATTTGATGGTCTGCCTTGCACTCTACCTGTTCTCATTGTATTGGCTATACCATGAAGGAAGAAGAAACAAGGAGTCTATCAAGAAGGAACAAAATCAATAATCTCCAATTTCAACAAAGCATTTTCACTGTTACAGAGTTTATTCTTTGTTAGAACCAAAGCAAGATTTTCACAGCAGCATCTTTTATTAAGAGATTGCATATGAAGTTGAGCCTTCATATGAGTAATTAAACTATGCAGGACCATTATATTTGGATCATTAAATACCTATATGAGTATGAGTTCTGAACCACGTCAAGTTAAAATGAAGTACAGCTGTTGCTTCTTAGCAGGATATGAAGAAGCAATGCTTCATCTCTCTGTAGTATTTAAACCCACCATTTACTTGCTTTAATTTCTTTTGCATTAAAGCTTGATCTTTTTCTGGAAATTTTTTTCCTAAGATTCCGTGTGGTACGTAACAACACAAGGAGCAATATAAAACCTAAGTCAGCATTTTGGTGCTGACATTGCAGTAGATAATCTGCTAGTGTAATTAGCCAATGCTCTAAGCAATGCATCTGTTGACAGTTTAATACATTAAACTATTTAATACTTTATTTCATTATTTTGACTTAGAGCTTCAGCAGTACCCCTGTTTGAAAAATGTAAGGCTCTGACTTCAGGAAGGTCATGTCACTTCCAGGATGTAACTACGTAGCAGAATAGATGTGCGGTTTCCACCCTGCAAAGATTGAAGGTCACAGCCACAGGCCTCTCGCTGATCACTCACATGCATGAAAAGTTTTGGGTTTCGCAAATGAGGACTGAGTAACATGACTGAGAATTTCACTGAGTAACATGACTGAGAATTTTACTTATTCTGGGCAAAGCCCTTGAGTGACATTTTTCATCAGAATTGCTTGAGCATATCTACAGAGCATTAAATAAATTTTACAAAGGAATGCTAGAACTGTGTGGAGCATATCTGAATTAGATTTACTCCTTTTTTTTCCCATGGCTTGCGAGCTAGACCTAATCAAACACCAAGAGAAAACTCTGGCCATGACCCTGCTGTTCAGTGAGACTGCTTTGTATGGTTTGGGTGAGGCAGAAAAGACCAGTATCTGCCCTAAGGAGAGCCCAAAGTGATCCTGTGCAGCAATTCTGTGGGGCAGACACATGGGTAACTTTGCTGCTCCAACACTGCAGGTGTCCCACACAAGATCAAGCCCAAATTTTGTCCAGAAGGAAAAGAATGGACAGGTTATGATGCTCTTCAGCCATTTCCCAGAGGATGGTCACAGATGCTATCACAGGTAGGATATTGAAAGAAGCACCAAAACTGCTTAATGTTGCTGAAGCCATAGAAATTAAGAAGAAAAAGGAGTTGCTTTAAAGCTTTGTTTGTTTCACTTTCCTTACTGCCACTTTGAAATACCATAACTGTGAAAGTCTTGGTTGCAATATATGGCTGAAGCTATGTAATAGCAAAATTATTTCATTATTAGCTTAGCTCTGAAATAAATGTTTTAAAGTCCATGTAAAACTTATTCACATGTTTCAGGATAATAGGACACTCTGCTACAGGTGGCATCTTGGTGTTCCTGTTCTGGAGGGGGGTAAAACTTTGAAACATTTTCAATCAGTGAGGTGAGCAAGTATGTGTGTAATCTATTGTTATGTGTTTTTATGGCTGAATATCTTCAAAACTTTTGACAGCAATCCATGAATGAGTTATAGAGATGGACTAGAGGCATTAAGGAGCTACACGGAAGGGTGTGTCCAGATGTTCAAAGGTATATATGAGGAAAACATTCATTGAGATAAAAAATTAATTCCATATGCATTAGGAGATGAATCCAATAAAAATCTTAGGCTTAGACTTAAAGCAGGATTGAAGTTAAATCAGTGTAAGTCCAAAGTAATGATTGCAGACCTTCCTTTATCTGGAGAGAACAGATGCTGAAAGAACCTATCCTTTTCATGATGTTTGTACATACTTCTCCAAAGGCACAACATCACCTTACTTCTGGTAGTTCACTTCCTGCAGTGTGACAAGTCCCTGGTCTAAGTGGATCAGATTTTCAGCTTCACTGGGATAAAGACATCAGATATTGCTTTACTTCCCTCTATGGTGGAAGCTCTGAAATAACATCTAATACATTCTGATAGAATCAAGGTCCTCAGATGGAGGGATAAAAAGTGAAGAAAGCATCCTACACCTATCCTGCTGAAAGTGTAACAATGCAGTCAAGCGCGATTCCTCAAGTGAGAGAAATCAAAGACATTGGACACATTTCAATCTTACAGTTAAAACAACCATGGCAGAAATCAGAATCTTTAGATTCACTTAGCTGTTAAAAGCCCCTACAATCTAATTTACTGCATACCTCTTTAAAACAAAATTAATAAACTTCAGCGCAAGGACCAAAGTCCAGGTTCCTGACCAGTTAGGTAAAAGCTTTACACATTAAGTCACAGGATTCAAACTCATGTTTGAATATCTTCAGCTTAACCAAAACTGGGCCTTTCATCCAGCAGAATGTACTTTAACCATTGGAGGAGTATTATTGTGAGGAGGACTGTGGTCACCAGGGTTTGGCAGTACCACTGTACATAGATGGGTTCCTACTTTCTCAACTGACTGAAGCTGAAAATGTACAGAACAAGATACTTTTTTTTTCCTTTAAGGCTAGAGACTCATTTGATACTCCTGTCACAGAGGAGTTTTCTTTACCCAGAGTTTATAACGTCCATTTTTTAGAGAGGCCTTAATCTGACACAGTCTAAATCCCTAAGCACCTGAGACAGCTAAAGAACTTTAAATGTCTTGGACACATATCTTATTTTAAGCATAGCTGAACAGTTCAGTCACCATGGGAGTAGAAAAGCCTGGTTGTGTTTTTTAATGAATCTTGGGGATTCTAGTGTGCATTTTAAGGATCCTTTTGCTTCTTCACATGGAAGCATAGACATCCTTGAACCATAGTAGAACCATACATTTGTGTGGTAGTTGTCTGTGTGTAATCTGCAAGGTGAAAACTTTGTTTCTCATGCATTTCAAGCCAAAATATTTGGTTCATTGTCAAGGGCTCAGCTGACCTGACTGGAGAGCAAGAAAAGGGGTTAGGGATGATTGATGGGCCCAGGACCATGAGTGGAGGAACGTCAATGAATTGAATCAGTCTCTGGATAATGGCAAAAAAATATTACAGAGAGCTCAGGAGAGTCAATATAGTCAATATGACTTGCAAAAAAACCAACCAAACCAACCAACCAAACAAAACAAAACAAAAAAAACCCAAAACCAACCAACCAACCAAAAACAAAAAAAAAACCCAAAAAAACAAAAACAAAAAAAAACCCAACAAAACAAAAAAAAAACCCCAAAACAACAACAAAAAAAACAACAACCAAAAAAACCAACAAAAAAAAACAACCAAAGGATAAATAGAGAGGATCTATTAATACGGCTATTCATTAAAAATCAGTGGGCTTTTAATATGTGTCATAATATATTTTAAACAATTCCGAAATATCAGCTAACATTTAGCTCAATTACTTCAATTTCTACAAAAAGTGTGCTTTAAACAACTGTATTCCTGTATCCAACAGGTTAAACATCTGGGTTTTCCATTTTATCATGTACAGTCATTCCGAGTTGGAATTTAGGGTAAATATTTGAGTGTTAGAATAAGCATATTTCATCTACACACAAGTGGAATACTGTTAGCATTTCTCAGATTTGGATTGGGATTTCATGTTCTATATTTAAAATATTTAATCAGCATATCGTACCTTATGATTGCAAAACAGGACTCGACTGATCTGTGAGCACAGGTGCCCGAACTTTAAAGTATGTATGTTCTTAAAACAACAAAGCAAGTAATTTTATCTTTTTTTTTTATTTATCATTTGATAAGATATCTTTTAAAAATCCTCTTACTTTTGTTTCTAGTATGGGAGAAACACCTTTATAACATTGGCAAAATACTGGGTTTTACTTACTTCAGGGAATAAGTGGTGTGTTATGCTCTTGCAATGATTCATATTTAGCTTGCCTACAAGGCAGCAGTAACGTATTTCAAGTTAATACTTTAATTCAGTAGATTCTAGTTATTTCTTCAAGCTATGCAACAGAAAGAAGTTGCGATCCTAGATGGTAGGGTAATCCTGTGGTCACAAAGGGTTGGACTCTGGTGCAATAGAGTGATCAAAAACAATATAATGACAAAAGGCTTCCTTGCATTATTGCAAGGTATATGAGGTGTATCTACATTCCATATCATGGGAGGTATGTCCCATGACCATAATCCAAATTGCATATATAACAAATAAATTAATTTTCATATTGTGACATGTCTAATCTGTTGAATTTTCTTAAATATAAATTCAGGGCAGAAGAAAGAGGAGCGAGAAGAATTTCTGCATTCAGATATCTTGCTAGGAGGTAGTCAGAACAAGCTACATCATTAATGACCTAAGCACTTGTTGTTGCTAATTGCTTGCTGGTTCTTACCCATCAGTGACTTTTGACTCAACAGAGGATAGGCTCTAAAACAAGGTATAGCCTTTAAAGGCCGAGTTAATATTGGAAATGAAAAAATAAAGAGGACAGAGTATGAACTAGATCCCTTAAGGAAGGTTAATATGATAATGTTCTGAGTCACTATACTAAGTTTTATATGCCCAGTGGTATCAACACCCCTAAATAAAACACTTAAACTCTCTAGTCATTGAACATATGAATTAGAATCAAAACAGACAGTGTGTTTAAATATGGAACTGCCAAAATTTTCTAATAAAAACCCCTGATGACAGAGTTAGATCTTACACCCTTGCCCTACCAGTGGGATTTAGTTACTGCTGGGTGGCAGGGACATGCTTTTTTCAGGCCAGGTTCCATATTCTGCAGCCCTCTCATGCACTGAGGTACCTAAGCAGCTGCCTTCAGAAACAGGACACTTTGCAGAAAACAAACACGGAGTTTTGGGACTGGAGAAAGAGAAAGTTTAACCCCTTAAGCCATAGATTGGAGAGGTATTTGGATATAAACTTTGTTTCAAGAACAACTCATGCATTTTATGTGAAATTCTATTTAGCTAAAACACAAAACCAATACCAAGACCTTTACGTCTCCTCAGTGAAGTCTACTTCTTCCTTAGACTATAAATTTAGCTTTCGAGGTCTACAACAGTGCCTCATGAACCAGGACTGGAGAATTGTTCTGGCCATGAATTGAATTTGTCTCTTAGACCTACAAAGGTGCTAAAATCCCACCACAGTTCCAATTCAGGAAATCACTTCCTTTTGTGACTCCCAGCTGAGCTTTCTAAGACTTGCACACCTTCTGAGAGCACTGTTTGCAAGGGAGACCCTAGAGCTGTATGGATAATGACAGGACTCAGGATGTTTTTCTGATCTAGGAGGTCTTGATGCTGCTGAGGATTCAGAATTCAGGTAGGTGTCAGGGGAGATTTTTTTGGCCAAAACTACACATGCCTGAGTGAGAACAGTATTTGTCAAAAACATGAGGAGGTTGAAGGGAACAGATGCCTACTCTGCACTCAGAGTAGGCATGAACTAGGTGAGCTATTTAACAAGTGTGATATGTGTGATTTGGTGGTACGTAGGAGATATCTGTGTTCATGTGTGTATGGGTGGCTCTAGGAAAAGGGAATGGAAAGGTGAGAACTAGATTCCACAGAAGAATGGAAAAGAAATAGTAAACAGAATGTCTAATTGGAAAGTTTCTGAACAGCTTTCTCTAGAGACGTGAAAGTTTAATAAGTTCTGAGTAGGTTGGACAGATAACACAAATATGGTATTAGCTATATAAAGTATAAAAATTGAAATACATGCTAACTTCTTTTTGTAACTTATCAACTGCTGCTTAATGGAATTATAGTGGAGAATATCTTGCCCTTGACCTTAATATTCAATGATTCAAGATTAGAGCATTGCTCTGAGGAAACACAGCCTCCTTCTCAGGATGTTATAACCCTCTGGGGGGCACAGCCTCAGCTGGAGCCACAAACCTGCCTCATGGATGTTTATGCAGGTCACTCCCCAATGACATGAAGAAGCTATGTGTGTCAGGAGAAAACAAGAGTGTCAGCCTGTGCTTATTAGTACAGAAATACAAAACTATCTGTAAATAGTTAAAGTTCCACAATTCCTGTGTTGGCTGATATAATCGAGACATTAATTATATCATGCAGGATGCATGCAGGAGCTTCTTTGATTTTCTAGCAGTATACATGCCTGCAGGAGGACATTTAGATTCCTAATGACCACAAGGCATGAGCATGTCTTGCATATATGTGATGACAGGGAGATCATAGAGCACACAAACTCATTTAAGCTACTATACAAGCTGTATCTATGTGGAAATTTCTGTTCCTCTCTACCAGTGATCTTTCTGAGGCTGCCAGCTGCTTGTGCTCCTGACACTACCTTCTCCAGTGGAGGACAGAAGGCAGCTCCATACTGCAAATTTTCCAGTGTCTCTGAAGGGGAAATGAGAACTTCTGAGGAAAAGACAAAAGCTGCCTTATTAAGTATGTGCCCTTTGTTAGTGAGGAATCCTTTCCGCTTTTAGGACAACCACGGACAATTAGGAGCGGCCTGAACTCTAAAGACAAAAAAAAAAAATGACTGGCTTTGGGGAAAGTCCCGATTAAGCTCCTCAGAAACTCCTTATTTACTCATACAAATGACATGCCTGTCTGTCCCTCTGTGCTATGAATGAGCCAGGTTCCATGACTGATAAAGGACAAGAGTAGGAGGCCTCTTGTGTAGGTTTCATACCTCCTTGAATGGTCTAGGCTGTTGAAATGCTTGGAGCCGCTAGGCACGCTAAGCAAAGCCTATGGGAAATGTCTCAGCAGTCACAAGGGGTCTTGGCTTGTACCCATCTTAATTTCGTGTTTTGGGAGGCAGAAGTCAGGCTTTTATAAGAGCTGTATAAGATTAGGTGTGAAAGAGAAATACTGCTTGATAAACTACTGGTTTATCAAGCAGTATTATAGAATTTTGTGATGTAAATTTAGTGTCTAATCCCCCTATATAATGCAGCATTTTTGTAGAATTTCGGCAGAATTACTAATAAAACTTATAGGATAGAGGAAAGAATGGAAGATAAAATTATCTGGAAAAGAGAGGTAGAGAGGGAGACAGCAAGAAAGCAAGCAAGCAGGCATGTGCCTGCACTGTTTCATAGTAGACAAGAGATTTATAAATGGGAAAATTATCTTTTTCTAAGTTCAGGTTGAGTTTGTGATCACCACACCACTGTTCTTCAAGCCATGCTGCACTCCAGAAAAGGGCACAACAAACACAGACAAGTATTTTCATTTGCCCTCTTTGTATATCAGTAACAAAAAATCATCAGTATTAGAAAGCCAGTTAATAAAGGCTTTGTTCCTGGGGGCAGAGGCAATGCCTCTGTTGACTTTACAGTGAGGTGGGCAGGCTGCTGTAAAGGCAGAGTCTGGATGGTGTGGCCAGGACGTGCTCACAGTCTGCTTTGCTGGGGTCCGGCTCTGTGCGTTTCATATACACCCACTCATGTGGCCATTAGCAACCACTTCAGCTGCCTGTGTCCTTGTGTTCAATCTTATGCTAGTCTGCATAGTAAACGGCATGTACAGAAATTCAATGTGTTATTCATTATATGGTATATAATTTGGTATAAAGAAATGTTTAAATAAGCTTTTATTATCTTGAAATTATCAAACATTGGAAGACATACAGTGTAAGAAATTCAACACTATCAACTGCAGTTGTGACCTTTTAGACTAACTGATCTGAACAGACTTACACCTGTAACTGTACATCATCCTTTAACACAGACATATCAAGTGAGAAGCAAACATGGTGTTTTTTTTATAAAGTGTGTTGTCAGATACTGCATAAGGCAATAGCATGACTTGCCATGTACTTTCTTTTTAATTCTGCAAAAGTCAAGAATTCATACATTCAATAAAAATTGATTATAAATTAGATTAATGACAACTGTAATCTCATTAATTATATTTTTAATAAACCATTGCTGAACTGTGCTCAATTGTGTGGATACAAAGCTACATTTTCTGGTATGCACTAGGCATCACAATTTTCATGCTTGTTCCATGAGATATTTAAGCCGTGGGTAAGTTTTCTTCACAGTCCACAGGGCTTGAAGCAATAGACAGCTCAGGTGCCCATCAGCTGGCAGTGCAGCCCAGAGCCCTGAATAACATTTCTGTGCTCACTATCCAATGCAATGGAAAATGAGCTGTTTCAGAGTGACATCTCAGAAACCCACTGGATGTGGACTCATCCCACTTTTGAATGGAAATGTACTCGATGAATTTAAATAAATTCAGAATTAGGTAGAAGCTGCAGTCAAGTGTACACAGTGTGGCTGATGTGCCAATACACTGGTGAGTCTTAGCCCTAGAGAGCTTCCTGCTCCAAACTCCAGGCTGGGGATGACTGCCCCACCACTCCTCTGCACATCTGCATTTCCTTCTCTGGGGTCACTGAGAGGAAATGACATCAGCATATGCCAGGTCTCCTGAATAGGGGGACCAGGAGACCATAACTTGGGGCCGTCTGTGGACCCTGCCTTGCATAATGCAATGGATTATGACTTTGGCCTTACGTTACTCAGATCCACTTGGTTCTTGTTTTTAAGAACTTGAGACCTTTATTATATTTAGGTCAACATTATTTGGCCTCAGTGCATGAGAAGAGACAGTATTTTGAAAGAAAATTTAATGGTAATCTAAATTTAATTAGTAACAAAAACTTGCATCTACCTTTCCATACCTATCTTGTCTCTTGACCTTATTTGCCTCTTATCTGGCATTACAGCTATAATTAAGACAACTTCTTTTTCAGATGCCCAGTTGGTGAAAGATGGCTGGGGATACAATTAGAGGAAACCGAGAAGTTTTATTCACATCCTAATGTAAATTATAATGATATAGAAATTATAAAATACAGTTGCTGGTCCCTGGATGGAATGAAGTTGACATACTCAAAACCCGTTCCATGATGATTCCCCACACCACAGTCTGCAACCATAACACCTGCTGAGGGGGGTGGAATGGAGGGTGGAGCAGAATGGAGAGACTGTGGCCAGGCTCTGTTGGAGTCCTTGCAGGGAAGTACTTTGCAGCTGAGAAGATGCATAACACCTGTCAACCTGGGGAGATAGGAGACTTGCTGTTGAGCCAACAACTGTGGCAAAATCACTCTTCTCAGATTATACCCTAAGTGTACTCTTAATACACACCTTCATCCCAAAGTTACCCACCTCCAAAGTATGACCACCCCTCACTGGGCATGCACTCTGTATTCTTTTTGACTATACCTTCAAAAGTGAAGTGAGAGAATATTACACCCATCAGTAAACAAAGAATTTATTAATTAAGTCACTCAAGCTCCACCTAAACATAAAGAAATACTAAAAAAGTAAGTTTAGAATAGTGGGAAAAGTTTGGGAAAGCTCCATTGCAACTGCTGAGATCAATCAATGGGCTGAACCTACCTTTCTCCTAGGGATCTCTATTGGCATCCCTATCCACACTAAATAATTTTATTGGAGCTTGTCTGTGTATTGCTTTGAATGCATTTTTGCAGTCAGCTACTATCACTGACAATCCTCGAACCTTAACCTGTCACAATTTTATATCAATGAAGAGTGTTACTCTGTTAGTGTGAGTCCTTCTTGAGCACTGACAGCTGCTGGCAGTGGGTTATACTCAAATAAAGAGGAAGACCCACTGAGGGGTCATGAAGTGGAAAGACTTGCTGAGGGATCTTCCTTATATTGTTGGTGTGTTTCCCTGACTGGGTCAGTCAAACCAGCCTCTGATCCAGCAGGACTGTTCACTGAAGGGTCTCCTTAGCAGAATCCTGACAATCTGGTTGGGCACAAGGGTCTTGCCTTTCCTGACAGAAAAATTAAATACTTAGGTTCAAGTAAACCTCCCCAAAGTAAGAGTCCAGGAAATCTACCCTTTTTGCATGTCACCCATTCTTTAATTCATATGTTCTTTAAAATGTTCATATTCCACAAGCACGCCCATTCAATTTGACATTTTGAAGACCGCATTTGTAGTTTTTTTTTTTACTTCAGCTTAGTACAAAGACATATTAATGCACATATATGGCAGATAATTTACTTGCATACAAATAAAAACATACCATAGTACAAACTACCATTACATTAATGGTAGGCAAACCATGTTTGAAAGTGGACAACTGCAAGATAAAGTGGTGCTGGGAGTCAGGCAGATAGAGCTCTGCTAAGGTAAGTCTAGACAGAAGTGACTAAAAAGCAGAGAATTCAAACTCCTGACCCTGGAACACCTATGGAATGATTTATCTTCTAAAGATACAGTCCTACAGTTGCTGAAGTTTTCAGAGAGAATGTTTCTAATAGCAACATTTAAAATTGCAATTCCCCTTTAAAAAACTACCTTACTGTGTTCACAATACTTTTCCTCATGTCTGGCATCACAAACAAAGCTGTTTATTAATCACTCTGTAATTGCCCCTCCTGGCATGAAGTCTCCTGCAGCTGTGCAGGGATGCAGGTGTGCCTAATCAGTGCACTGCAGGCAAGGGGAGGCTTGGTCTGCTCATACTCTGGGTCAGCACGAGGCTGCCCTCCTGATGGGCAGAGGTGGCTGAACACACTGCCGAGCTTGATCAGTGAGCCCTCCCTGGGATGAGCTACTGTGAACTGCTGAGATGGGAAAGCAGTGTTTGGTTTGCACAAAGGATGGCACAATGAGCCCACATCTGCTTGGAGGAAACAAAGAAATAGCTCATACATAAACTAGGTAATGGTGAAGGTGCTGAAGAACTGAAGGTGGATGGATAAAGTCAAGCCAAGCAAATTACTCCACAAATCCAAGTCTGAAATACATGAACTTTAGACAAATTCTTCACATAGATTTGTTCATAAAATCTTCATGATTTAATATAACTTTTAAAAAGTGTGTAAAATTTCATTATCATTTCACAATGCCACAAATACAGTTTCAAGAAATTGGTGAAAAATTCATAGTAATGCCAAGAATTGATTCACTCAAATTCATAGTGGAAAATCTTTCCAGTAAAAGAAAATGGGGATTGGACAGCAGTGATTTAAAAAAAAAAAAAAAAAAGTCTTCTTTAAAAACCACATGCCTAAGACACAACCTGTGGAGCACATTTATGTCACCTCAGAGGGACGTAACCAATGAATGTGTTGTCTTTCAGGTTTTTTTCAATACCTCCCAAAAATAACCTTCTCCATAACTTTACCAGGCACTGAAGTGAGACTCACAAGCCTGTAGTCCAGGGTTCTCCTTCTTGTCCTTGAAAATTGGGACAATGTTTTCAGGGTTCCAGTCAGCTGGGACCTCTGGTTTCCCAAGACTGCTTGAAAATCTTCAAGAGAGGTTTTACATCAGCAGCTCTTTGAGGGTTCTTGGATTAATCCCATCATGCCCCATAGATTAGTAGGGATCCAGCTGGAACACCAGATCCTGCACAGATTTAGGGTTGACTGGGAGTTGATCATTCTCACAGCCATGGTCCTCCAGCTCAGGGCACTGAGACCCCCTTGGTCCATCATCCAGGTTGAAGACTGAGGCAAAGAACATGTTAAACATCTCTGCCTTGTCCATGTCCCTGTTTGTGAGGTGACCATCCTCATCCTGTAATGGGTCGATATTAATTTTACACCTGGCCAATTGCCATTAATATATTTTAAAAAATTGTTTTTATTGCCCCCACAGTTTTGGCAGCTTCAACTTCAGTGGCGCTTTGGCTGTATGAATTTTCTCTCTACAGAGGCAAACAGGGTCTCTGTATTTGTCCCATGTTACATGACCTTGCTTCCGCTGGGCATACACCTTCCTAATTTGCCTTATTTCCAAGGGAAGAATCCTGTTCAGCCAAGCTGACCTGCCCCACCTGCATGACTTCTAACATTTGGGAATTGCCTGTTTCTCTGCCCTTAGGAAGTGATGTTTAAAAAGTTACCAGAACCGATAGACTTCAGCACCTGCAAAAATATTTTTCCTGAGGAATCATACTTACTAATTCCCAGAGCAACCTGAAGTCTGCTCTCATGTTCAGAAGCTGAAGTTTTGCTTCTTTTCCTCCCGTCAACAGAGTTTTTAAACTCAGTTGCTTTGTGGTCACTGTGGTCAAGATGCCTGTGAACCACTCCTTCGCTCAGGAGATCCACTCTGTTTACAAGCAGATCAAAGAATTGAGAGGAAAGCAAAAGACAGAACAACGAAATAGCAGCAAGGAACCATCACAGCATAATCCCTCTGAACCTGAGTGGATTTCCTGGCAGAAATCCCTACCTGGCTTATAAATACCACTTAGGCCAGCAATAGTTTTCCTGTTCAGGATCTATCCTTCTGCAGAGCCTAGAGGATATGACAAAGGTAGGCTGGATTTGGGTGAGAAATCCCAAGGCAACTGGCTCTGTCCTTTATTGAGTGGAGGCACATCCCCTAGTTATTTAAGTGACAAGCAGGTGTAGTTTACCCCCCCAGCCAGACCAGCAGGGATGAGAAATATTTAGGGCATAAATGCAGTAAATTGGAATGGAATTTGGTTCACTGCCTTGCAGCATATATGTAAGCTGTTCGTGCTTAGGACTGCATTTAATTCAGAACTTGAACATGTCTTGGCACACCAAGGGCCAAATATTCAAGTCTAAGAAGTAACAGCTGTGTTTTTAAAGGTAAGGATAGTGAAATCAAGGAAAGATGCTTAAAACACCTCTGAATTTGGCTCTTAGATTTTAATTAAATATTTGCATTTTTTTTCCTTTTGCAAAATACTTTCAGAGCAACTACTATATAATTTTCATTCTAACAAGTAAAGAGGTTTCAAGGTGGAAGGTTATACTAGGGACAGTGTGAAAGCTTCAGATGAAATACGGATAAATATCTCTAAAACGTGCTGACTCTTCCATCTGCAGAAAAGAGGTATTGCAGGCTGATGGCAGCTGACAAGAGCCAGAGCTCAGGGATGTGCTATGTGACTGTCCTAGGAGCCAAAATATTCTCTGACATCTCTAGCAAAAAATTACCATCATTATTGCAATCTCTTGCATAGCACGGATCCTGGAATTTCAAATAAACAATCCCAGAATAAGAGACGGTGTCTTTTAAAAACAGACCTATTCTTGATCTAAGGAGAGTGAATGAGAATGCTTTGTATCCTTTGGTAGTCTGTTCCAGTGGCTAATTATTCTCATTGTCAAATATGCATGTCTTTGTTCCTTATTTGGATGTATGCTAATTTCAAACAGGTGTTTTCTTTTGATTGTGCAATTAAAACACTGCAAAGAAATCTGCAAGGCACTTCAGACAAATGGAAATTCTTAAAAACTTCTTTATTGTAAAACTTCACAATTGTATAATTATGATAAAACTGTTTTCCACTGTCCCTTTAGCTGGCTTGTAATGATTTTTCAAAGAATTTGGTACTTTAAAATTATAATTAGGATGTGAAGTTGTAATACATCTTTATTTGTATAAAAAAAATATAGATTTTACTTTTAATTAGGAAAAATACTTTAACGTAGTAGTTGATTACCAGCTTAACTGCTATGAGGCTACATTTTTTCCAATCCAAATGGGACAGCACTGTGTGAGATACACCATTCTGAACCAACCCCAATATAAAGCTAGTTTCAAAGTCTCACTTCTCTAAGAATAACAATGAAAAATTAAGTTATAATGATTAAGACCCATGTGCTGTTCCTACACTGAATACAGAGTCAGAGTCAGTGCCTGATCCACCTCTCCATGGCCCATGATGCTCTTTCCCCACATCCATGGTCTCACAGCAGTTCTTTGGCACTTGGGAGCGTGCTCTGCGTGCTCTTGGCAGTGCTGCTGCTGCCAGCTGGAGCACACCACACACAGCCTCTGGCACCAGATCCAGGGGAAAGGCAGCAGCAGAAAAGGTCGGTGCTGAAGGGCCACAAGGAGGCATGAAGATGAGCCAGGGGTGGCTGTGATGCTGGTGGTAGTTCAGACTAGAGCCTGCACACAGCTGGAGTAGCACAGGCCCATGTGATGGGAATCACATCTGGTGGCAGTGGCAGAGCATGGGAGGAGAGCACTGTGACCTCAGCCTCTGCCTTCCACAGGTGCAGCTGGGGAGATGAAGAAGTTTGGTGTGCTGTTTGATGTCTTTATTACTATGGCTTCTCTCACCAAAGCCCAGCCTTATGTTCCCAAGTGTATGTCCTAGCGTATCTCACTGTGTATTTCCTTTGTTTTTCACATGTATTACTAGCAACGAGAGCTTGAAGCATCTCAGAAGAGAGCAGAACTCTGAATGTAGCAGAATCTGCCTCTCAGGGTTAGAAAGAGTTCTGGACATATAGGATGGGTAGTTTGGACTAAATGTAATTTGTATTCACCCCTTTCCTTACTGTTGCACAAGAGGTAGCAGAGAAAAAGCAGCAGAATATGAAGCCAAAATCTACTTGGTTAGAAGTATTTCTTTGGTTTCTTAAACTTCTGTGACAGCTTAGATCTGCTGCAGCACAAGGTCTTGCAGCAAGCTGTCAAGATGTGACTTTAAGCTGCCCAGTGGGAAGAAGTGATAGGGCAGCTCACAAGTGAAATGTCAGGAAAGACGCATAATATTTGGCACATTTGTGAATGTGCCTTGTGATTTGGGGTGCTCAACTGAAACAGAATATGGGCCAGATATCTTTGATAGACACAGGAGCTGCTTTTAGAAATAGTAGCTGCAATGTCTCATATGTGCTGGTCATGTTGTAGTCAACAGGGCACTGTGGGTCATGAGGTAGCACAGAATTTGCATGTGCAGTGTCTGCACAGAAGGATCCACAGATGTGCTATTCTCACACCTGTGTGTATCAATAGATTTTCCAAGATTTAAGATGTTGACTTGTATAAAATTAGAAACAAAGTTCATATAGTGAATAGCAATCCCAAAATTCTTGAATTATTACAGTTTGCACTGACATGACAGCATAAATTGAAGTTTGCATCACTGTTTTGAAAGCAGTTTGATATTAGTTATCACGTTTGCTGCTATATCCAAAGTAAGTCAAGCTAAAGGAAAAAGATTTACAGATGGTTTTTTAAATGCTAATTTTTCATTTATTGTTATTTTTATTTCACAAATTATTGTCCCATGCTGCTGTGCTCATAAAACTTATTTTATACAAGTATTATCTTGTTATAGTGAGAGGCTTTTTTGAGTCACACTACAGCAAGAAAAACAATGCTATATTTGTCAGTCCAGGAGCACTGATGTAGCTATAGAATAGAGCTGTGTCCCAGGCACTGCATGAATCTTTAACAAGGCTATCAATACTCCACTTAGATGCTATAGTTATGGTCACATTAGGAACAACAGCTAAACCAGCTAAATGTGGCTTCCAAATCATTATTGCTAATGCTTATGTACTAGATTTGGCAGAAATAACACAAATTGAATTTTAAATGTCTAATACAGTCAGGCTGAGTTGTCAGTGAAAAAAAAAATTGCTTTTGACCTTGTAAAGTGAGCACATAATTTTCTTTTGTGAATTTATTCAAATTCTGAATTCAAAACAGCATATGTGCACCTAAAGCTGCAGACAGTAAAAGTAAGAATGTAAGAGGAAACTAAGAATTGGTGGTATGGTAAATTACATAGGTTTCTGAGGTCTCATATATTCCTTTCACAATCTCACAACCATTACTTCCAGCTCTTTTTAGTTCACCACACCAGAGAAGAGAGTTAGACAAAGTGAGTAAGTGAATTCTCCATCATTCTCTTCTTTATGTTACAGTGAGAATCAATAAATTCCCATTCAAAGGGACTGAGTTTAACCCACTCATTAATCCTGCCTCACAGAGATTCTAAAATATTATTTTCCTTTCTTTTTCGTCACCTTTAACCATGCAAAATGTGGCTTATGGAAAGTGGGAATTATACAGAAAAGAAGCTGATGGAAGATTAGGTTAGTGTTTATATGCAGAACAATCAGAGTTCATCAAGCAAGTCTTTATATAATCTGTGGTTGGGTCACTTGTAGCACTTGTTAGCTTGGAATTTTTTTTGCTCAGGGACCTGATTTCTCTCCGTGTTCATTTTTTCCTCAAGAATTTGTGTTGCTTCACAGACAAAAAAAAAAGTGCATACTTGCATGTATGTAGCATTTAACAACATTTGTGAAATAATCAATTTTGAATATGGACAAAGGACTGCTCAATGCATCAGGCCAAATTCAACAAATGCATTCAGAACAGCTCAGAATGAATTTGTTCATGCATCCCAATTTTTTTTTCCATCAAGAACTACCTTTTCAGTAAGAAGGAAATAAACATTAAGAACCTCTAAACATCAAAGCACTGAGCAACTGTGGCAACTTTCATCACCTGTAACCTTGTGAAACATATTGCAATTCATTTGTTTTCCCACCCAGGCTTTCAATACTGGGACTCACA
This sequence comes from Rhabdornis inornatus, assembly GCA_013397075.1. Taxonomy (NCBI): domain Eukaryota; kingdom Metazoa; phylum Chordata; class Aves; order Passeriformes; family Rhabdornithidae; genus Rhabdornis; species Rhabdornis inornatus. The sequence continues at coordinate 365,577 of VWZS01008898.1, read as the reverse complement.
GCAGTAGGTGTTCCAGCTGTTTGAACAGTACTGTACAGACTGGCTATCAGGAAGGTCTGCTTCTGTTTGACTTGGTGTTTACTTTGGCAAAAAAACTCTAGAGTTAATGTTTGGTACTCTAAAACAACTTTAAAACTTGCTTGGGAGTGGACCACTCAAGGTATGTACAAACATATACAGATCTGGGCTGGAATACGGCTCTGGCTTGGAACAGGGTAGCTAAATGTGCCCTGAGCTAATAACCTACCTTGGAACACAAATTAATTTTACAAACTTGATTTGGTTTGCACCCATCTACTCAGATGTAAAATCAATTGTCACTCATACCAGGGTCTACCTGGAATGCCAGAAAAATAAATAATTTGCTAATTGAACTCAGCTGACTGCACAGAAAGATACTCCGTTATGAAGAGAGGAGGGAAACATGAAGCTGGGACTGTGGAGAAAAGGCAACCTGCCTTTCCAGCAGCAATTCACTCTACAACCATCTGTCAGCATGCACCCCCAAAATCTCATATATAGTGAAAGTGCAATGTAACATTATAACCTAAGCATTTAAAAATAAATGCAGAGAAGGTCTTAATGAAAAAGTATTTTAATTTCCTTGAAATTGGAATTTTTAAAACCTTTAGGATTCCAGCTTTCCTAGAGAGAATTTACCGGAGTAGCCATGATTTGCATTTTATTTCTGTGGAAAGTTGGTGAATTTGTAGGAAAGTCAAGTCACATACCCTAACTACCGAGTGATAGAGAAGTATGTATAGAGCTTCTTGTCTCAATAATTCACTGCAGTACCAATCCTATTCTGTAATGTTAATGGGATACTGTACAAGACTACAGTGTATAGGAAACCGCTCTTAAATACATTCATCTCCTTTCCATCACAACCACAAGAGAAAGACAATAACAGGATGGATTTTATGTCCATTCAGTCACATTTTGTGCACAAAGAGAATACAAATATATTGTTAGTCTTGCTCTTTATTAATTGCCTCACTACCTATTGACTCAAGCCCAGGTGGTATATTTTCAAAAGCATTAATAATCTCTTTGTGTTCTAGGTCAGTCTTCCTCAGTCTTTTAAAGATGATAATTCCTTATTTCAAGTCAATATTACAACCACCCCTACATTTATTGTAGAGTAAGAGTAAAAAATGTTTATACATGGTAATACGATGAGCTGGTTTAATCCAGTGTGTATTGAAAGAATGCTTATTTCCATGCCTGAAAATCAACCCTGAATGGCACGGCTGGTGCATCCCTACCCTGACTGTCTCCGTGTGGGATGTGACCTATCAGTGCCCTAGGACATACCCATCTTCCATATCCATACAAGAGACCAAGACAAATTGCATGCATCTAGCTCTTGTCCCATTTTAAACAGTTAAAGAAAAAGAAAAGAGATTTGCACCCAGGCTGGAGAACTAGGAAGTGCTACACAGTCAGCATTTTGATTTTAGTCAGAAAACACTGGGGACTGAAATAGCAAAGAAGAGTCAGTTGTGGTGGTTGCGAGGAGAGGATTTCACAGATCTCAGGTACCTTGATGGCTTTGACATCCTGAGAGTTATTCTGGGACTACTGCTCTTTGGCATGGGTTCTACTTATACTTTAAACTCTTTGCAGGCCTACTAATTTTGCAGTCACGAATTATCACAGCATGATGACACAACACTGCTGCAGGCAGATGGTGGCTGCAGGCTGAGGAGATGTCTGATGTCCAATTCTGTATTTCTGCTCTTACTCACACAGCCCAGCACCCATTTTAGAAACAACAAATACATGCAGGCTTTGTCACAACTGCAGTGCCTCATTTCTTCACCCCTCGGGCTTCAACTGGCCTTTAGATTTTGTGGAACTTCTGAAATTTTCATCTTCCAGTCCAATACTTCTGGCACCAATTCACTGCATTCACCTTGGCAAACTAATAATCTGTTTCTGCACTTGAATACTTCTCTCCTTGAAGGCATTATGGGGCAGTTTAGCCATTTACCAGTCTTTTAAAAGCTCAGTATCATTAATTCCACACAAAAGCATACTGGAGAAGTAATGTCTTCCCATCAGTGAAATAATGCAACCAGTGCTTGAGGTTGAATTAACACTCAGATAAAATAGCTGAAGAGACTACAGGCACTGTGTTGTCTGTCCAAGACAGATGAGTACAGATAGGTTTACTGATTTTCTTCAGGTTTCTGGACTTTCTCTGGCTCCCACAGAGCTAGGAAGGAGCTCTCTGCATCTGCCAAAAGCTGCCAGGCTGGGCAATCTTCTGGGCCTGAGATGGTTTGTGTGACCAGATAGTACTGGGCTCAAATTAAAAGTGTCCTTGCAGGGCAAGTAGAAAGTACCGTGGTGTACGAGAAAATTAGTGGAGCAACATGGAACCTGTTCAGACACTACATGTCCAGAGTAAATAACTGTGGTAGGAGCCAGCTTGATTCCGGGGGGATCAGCTGAGTGTTGCTGTCTGTGGTGTCTGAGTGGGATGTTTGGGAGTATTTCCAGCTCTGAAAGTGCCTTGCAGGTTTTCATGAGCTCATTCTCCATGGAGCCAACTAGACTTTTTTATTCCGTCTCCAAGCCATATGGAGAGTAGTCACATTCCCAAAGCCACATGCCAATGCTGGAAAGGGATGCTCTCCCATGCCTGCTAGACCAAAACTGTCACCGGTATCTGGGGCATGGACAATCCACAGCCAAATTCTATCATCATGGATAAAAATACCTCAAAAAATTTTCAAAAATCATAATTTTTCAAGTTCTCTCTTGTCTTTTATAGCCTTATAAGTCCAAAGTACTTCAGGCATGGCTGCACAGTCTGTTTGTCTCAGTCTTGTATTTTCTAGTTTTTGGTGCTGTGTGTGTGACAGACAACACAGTTTAATCTCTCTTTAGACTTTCTCCTATGTAAATATAGGTGCTTTCTCTTCAGGAAGGTGACTTACTGCAACCTTTGAGAAAACTGGTTATCATTCGTCTTTGGTTGCTTGGGATTTGCCTTTATTTACTCCCTGCTGTCTTTAGAAACTGCAGTAAGTGCTCCTTGTTGTGGCCACTCACGCAGCAACCCCAGAGTTTGCAAGACTCTAAAGACAGGTTTGTAGTACTCTGCTCATGGTGTGCTTAAGTAGTCATGGATTCTCTAACACAGGTTTCACCCGTTTCAGGAACATTTCACCCAGGCATCAAGGTACTTAAAACATGATCTTTAAATTGGAAATACAGCTCATGGGGTGTGGCTTCGAAGGTAATTCCAGTTTTTATCAAGTCAGATGTTTAGTTTAGCACTGTGTTGCTCTCTGTAAGCAAAACTTAATACAGTACTGTGTAAAACAAATTCAGATATGGTGGAAAAGTACAATCACTGTTCCCAAGATAAGGAGAAATGCAGTTTCAAGTGCAATATATGTACTCAGACATATTTTCTGCCTTTGAAAAAGCAGTAGGTCAAAAGACAGATAAAATTTCTTGAAGTGGGTAACTCACAGATCCTTTATGGTTGTTATTTTCTATGTGGAAACACCATAATGAAGCTCATGCCAAAATGTTACATTATTTTGGCAGGTTTGCATGAAAATTCTGCTGCTTTAGACTGAATAAAAATACTGAAATTATTCCTTATTGAGTTTCTTGATCACTGTAGCTAGGACTTAATGAAGAATGGTATCCCAAAATTAAAATAGAATTGTATGTTATAGAAAACTACTTGTCTAAAACCAGTTTACAGCTACGGAGTGTATAATATATATACTATATATATATATATATATATACTGTATATATACTGTATATATACTTCCATCAGTATTTAAGTAGTTGCCATGATACATTTTAGATACCACCAACCAAGCTGAAATTTGCATTATGTCCCTAGGATATTTTAGAAAAAGAAAATAAAAGTAGATGCATGGCGCTGGTTTGGGGTTTTTTCCCATTTGATAGTCTTCTTCACATTAGATGATTGCCAGAATTAGGCTATTATGAGCTTTACCATTACACATTTTCTGCATCCAAAAGGCCTTCAGAATATATGGAGTCATAATGCAACAAAATAAAAACTGTACCACAAAATGTAATTGCATTATGTATAGGTGAAACAGTAATATGCATGAAGAGAGGGGACATGAAAATTGCCACAAAATATGATAAACCCAGTTTCAAGGAAAGACTCACAAGTGGTTATTTCCTTGGTGAGATTTGGGGGTTGCTGCATGATGGAGGAAATCCTGTCAAATAGCTGCTCATTACATATCCTGTTTATTCATAGAGCATCTCTAGAAGAATGTCTATTTCCACTTAGGCTGGTACTAGGAAAAAAAAAAGACTACCAGAAGATTCCCTAGAACTTCGATTTCTTTGATTGTATGGGTTCTTTTCACTAAAATGAAAGCATGTCAATGCAAAAGTAAAACTAATCAAAAACAACAAAAAAAGCCTTAAACTTCAAACTCTTTTCATGTTTGAAAGATGAATATAGTGAAAGTAAGCTCATTTTAGAAGTTACTTGGTAAGGACAAAAGCAACATGTCTGCATAATGTCTGCAAGCTTTTCCAGCACCATGTTCTCGACTTCTAAGACAGGCATTTATGGCAGTATGGCCAGGGTGTGAATCTACAGTATCATTATGTGCACAAAACTGAAATAAACATCTACTTTATGTCTACGAAGAACTATTTTCCAATCAGTAAAACCCAATAAATGGTTAGATCTACTATTACTATGGAACTGAAGAACAAGATAAGGCAAAGAAGTTCCTCAGAAGAGTTGGAGATTGTTAAACCTCTCTCAGCTGTCCTCAAACTCTGCTTAGTAAGGGCTGCTACATGTCAGTAACACAAATGTTCAGTTCACACATAATGAGATGCTGTGAGACCCTCCATTAACTCACTTTCATCTAGTTAACACCTAGCATCTGAAATTTATTCTCCCCCAATAAGGGTGTGGAAATATTTTAAATAAACCCCAGGAAATCTTGATTTTTTTTCCTATTCATTTCTATTCCGTGGCATTTCTTTACCCTGAAAACTGTTACATGAAGCAACTATTACTCATATCCATACTCTTTTAATAGAATAAAAGGAATATCAAGAGAAGAATTTGAATTTTGGGCACAATTTAGAGTCAGAAAATATTACACAAACAGTGAGATCCTTTTAGGAAACAGTTTTAAGTACTGCTGATGTGCCATATTTCATTGTTCTAAGCATTCTAAGTAATGTTAGGGTACCCTTTTAATACATGCTGGGGCAATTTTCCACAACTAAATTTTTCCTTTTATTAATAATATCAGTAAAATTAATATTTTCAAACTATTTTCACTGCATTAATATGTTGTTTTCCCTCAGTATGGGCTCTAAAACAAAACAAAAAAACCCTATGATAGTTTGATAATGTTGTTTAAGCTTGAAAGGCAGAGAAAACTTTCATAATAAATCTCACATCATACCCTCAGCAGACAGGATATTGTTTGGGCTGGCTTGCTGCATTCTTAATGGAGGGAAATGCTGTCTCTGTGTAGTCCCTCTTCTCACATATCTGTCTTAAAAATAACATCAATAAAGATGTGATATGCCAGTAACATTCATTAGGGCAGACCTGAAGCAATTCAGACTGTGGATTATATTTCTAGATATTGAAAATCAATCTAAAATTCTGACACTAAGTAACACTCACATTAGCATCATAATATTTGTATCCAAAAGGTCCCAGCTAGAAGTGATGTGATTCACTGGCTGATGCCCACCTTGATGGACAACACATAAGACTTTCTGATCAGTGAAACAGGTAACTTAGTGTCAGGAAATGTGTCTGATTGCTTGCATTTTACATCTTTCAGGCACGGAAAGCCAAAAGCTTGATGAAGAAATTAACTCATAAGTTAAAAAAAAAAAAAGAACAAAAAAAGAACAAAAGAAAAGAACATGCATGCTTTCTGCATGCCACTTTATATGAGCAGTCTGGCACATTTTTTTTAATATTTTAGTGACATTTGCTGCAATACAGCCTGTACTACAGTGAAAGTAACAGCCTTTTTCATATATAATCGATACTGTACCAACCCAGTTCAAAGACAAGTCAGACTAACAATACTTTGAGATGGTTGGCACATTATGCATTCTGGAAATTCTAATTTTATGTAAATTTGGAAAATGTATGCATGTGCCAGAGTTTCTCTTTGTTCGTGCACTGTTTTAGCATGTGTAAGTAGGAGAGGCTGCCATACAACACGGGTTGCAAAACAGCAGATGGGGGTGATTTAGTCTCTGAGGAACTCTAATTTCCTCCGAAAAAGTACTCAGGTTTGTTATTTTATTACTATGGGGAAATATATATTTTAAAATATATTAACAATTACTGCTTGTCTAGTTGGAAAATATCTCAGAATACCTTTAAGAAATAGTTCTCTCTGTGGACGCTAATTCCTCTGTAGGAGTCCACTGTGAAAATGGATTAAGCTAAACTGGAATAAACCCCCGAAGTCTTAGTGTTGCAGAGCATCTACAGAAAGACTTAGAGCATAGCAGTTATTGTGCTTGAAATTCATGCCCTGACATATTTTGTTGTGACTTCCCCATACAGACAGACCCACACTTTACTGCCTCCAGATGCAGTTACAAAATGATACTACTTCTTTCTGCATTTGCTGATAAAATTCTACACTGAAGACTGATTAGAGGTGACTAAACTTTGCAGTCAGAAGTTGAATAGTGCATCCCCGAAATACTCATTTTATGCAGATTTAAAAAATAAATACATTTACAATGGTTTCCTCTTTGTTCTGCCACTGTTCTGGCATGTCAGATTAGTGGTAGATGCCACACAGCAGGAGCTAGGAAATTCTGTCTGAAAAAGAGATGAGGTTTAGAGTAATTTTAGTTGCTGTCAAGACCAGAGTTCCCAAGTAAAGGGACATGTTTAATACTGTTGTAATCAGGATATTTTAAACATTTAAAGAATTCATGTTTGTGTTGTCAGATTATTTGCTGGAGTTTCGTACCCAAGCAACTGTGTGCAAGTGGTGAGGGTATAGAAAGAAAAGAAGGTTGTATTTACTGTGCTCTTTTGCATTATTTCAGTCTCAAAAAAATTGTGACTAACACAACTTAGATGTGTCAAACTGATATTCCTGAAGTGCTCATTTTGTTTATTACCTTTCAGGTACAAAATGCAAAGGTGGCTCTAGGTCTTGGTGGCAGTAGGATCACCCACCACTTGTCTGAGTTTGTGCAAAAGTTCCCACTGATTTCAACTGTACAGAATCAGAATATTTATGACAAATATATGGTGTCTGGGAAAAGTGTGCTTAGATTATAGGGCTACAAACTTTGCTTTTTCTAGAAAGCCAAGATAACAAAAATACTATATTCAACTGAAAGTCCATTATCTGCATGTATTCAACTAGAATCTTCTGAACATATTAAGTAACAAGAATACATTGAATTTCTTTGGAAAATACTTGTTGTGAAAAGAAATACTGAAATATTTTCCAAAAAACAGTCACAAAATTTTCTGTGGAGATGTACCTTTAGTGATTGGCTGGCTTGGTTTCCAGCGTTGCCTACTAAGCATTTATTGCACTTTTGAGTTTGAATCCGTGTGTTCACTTGAATGCTTTTCAGCTCAGGTCTTAGGTCAGCCGTATAGGATTGTTCTTTTCCTTGGGCTCTGGCCCACATCTAGTCCTAGAATGTCTACAAGGTACTTCTCCAAAATGAAATGAAACCCAAATAGCCAAGCAGCTGAGGCTTCAGGAACAGGCCTGCTAAGTTTCCCTGGTGAGAAAAGCATTTTTTTCTCAGAATAACTCTTTCATGGAGGCTTAAAAATATGTACCAAGGAAATTAGTTTTGCTTTGCAGACCTCTAGGAGCATACATATGGAGTCAGCCACCACATCTCAAATAAGCTATTGCATTTCAAGAGAGAGTATCATATTTAGCAGCTATGGAAGTATATGAGACCATTTTCATCTTTCTTTTAATGTGCAGATGTGTATAGCAGGATCCTGATCTTAGATCTTATGTTCTGGTGAATACAAGGACCCACTACCTTATTGTGTCTAGCTATGAAAAAATAAGTAGCATACTTTGGATTAGAGACAGAGAGAGAGCAAGAGAGATTCAGCCTGTGGGCTGGGATATGGAAATGTTTTCATTTTTACTTTTTATTCTATTTTATACTATCTGTTGCTCCTTATAAATCATACAAAGAAATTTGAAATCTGATGCTTGCTGCTGTTGGCATTTGAACCTAATGTCAAAATGCTTTTGCTGCCTTACTTGTGAAGTAGACAACCTGTGTTGAATGTCCTCAAAATAATAATTTTGGTAGGCTCTAACCTTTTTCATACATACCAATCTGGGTTCAGAAGCATAGATAAACCAAATATTCTTAACATTCCCCAGCATACACTCTCACCTTTGAAGAGAGGGCTACGAGTATTAGCTTTAAATTATCAGCAGGAGAAAAAAAGAGTAATCTGACTGCCCTTTCACAGTTCAACAGTCTTGATCCTAAAAGAAAGAGGTGCAGAAGCTTTACTTCTCTAGAAGCAACACCAACAACATTTATGTGTGCCTCATAAGGAAATGCAAAATCTACCCCATAGCTGCTTCATTAAATACATCTTCTGTGACACTTATAATGTTAGTTTTACATAGCCAATAAATTATATTTTCATGTTTTAACAATTGATATGGGCTTGGATCCAGTCTTGGTCCAAACCTAATAAGTTTACCAGTGTGTAACTTCACTGTTTAGCTTTGCATAGCTAAATATTTTCAACAAGGTCAGTGAAGCTGTGGTTCACATTAATTCAGAAACAGGCATGATCCAAAGAGACCCTGCAGAACACGACATCTGACTCTTCAGAACAGGCAGACTATATTAAAGTCTACAATATATCCTAGAACACAGATACAACCCAGGAAGCTGGTATAGTGGTATGACTGAAGCAATGTAAGTATATATAGTCTTCCTATTTTAATAAATACTAGTTCTTCTCAAATTAGTAAGAAATGTTTCCATACTGGAACAGTGAATAAAAAAATATATATAATTTTATCTCACCACTTATACATACTTACATTTTGTATTAGTCATACTTTTTTTTTTGCCTTTGCTTTTTTTATCCTGCCTGAGGTTTTACAGTTACATCCTAAGACCAAATTCTTTTAGGCTATTTCCACAGCTCTTTATTTGATCCACTTATGAAGGGTGTATCCTTCACTAAAAGGACTTGTTTTGTCTGTGATATTTCATCTCTGGTAGCAATGTCCAGCCTCAAGGATTCATATGATCACTGCATGCCCTATTGATGCAGTAAGAGAAGTATGCATTTTAAATTGTAATGTGCATTAGGGTTCAGCTGAGGTTTTGGGCTGCATTTGCACATGTGAAAACCCGGATCCTAAGGAGATGGACTGTGGGAGAGGTTTTGCACCCAGAACCAAAAGATGCTGTATTTAAGCTCTGCTTATCTTCTCAGATGAAAATTGCAAAGAGTGGGTGACAGGGATGTGTGGGTGTAATTGTATAATTAGGCACAAGCTGCTGTATTTTAGCACATACTGTCCCCTGCTGGGAATAATCATATTACTGGTAAAAGTGAAGTTGTGTGTTCCTCCTTCCATTCAAAAAGATAGGTTGGTAAGGCCTTCTTTGTCTTTCATTTTCAGACAAAGGTATGGTTTTCCTTGGTCACCACCACGCCAAGAATGTAAACATTTCCATTTTTTGAGGGTTTCATTCCATCAGGTGCTATTGCTGTATTTAGGATGCAGCTGAAGGCACTCCAGAGGTTCCCACAGGAGGGGAATGGCACAGCTTGACCTTTTCATGGGATGGGCAGCCATGTGCCCAAAAGCATGTGTGATACTCATATTGAATGCCCTAGGGAAAAGCTTCTCATACAGTGTTAATGACTGCCTGCTGGTGCCCTACACAAACCTCACAGCTTCACAACCATTTTATTTTTTTCCAAAAAAGTCAAACGGAAAGGAGTCCTCTCTGCAACTTCCTGTTCTATTGCAAAAATGAGAGATGAACACTTACATTCCCCTCCTTCACCAAAGGTCAAGGCTTTCCTTCCCCACAACCATATGGTCAGTGGAAATCAAAGGTCTGGGGCAGGAGGGCAGCCTGGCTGCCATGGCCTGGGTTCTGACAAACCTAACAGTTTCCAACACACTGCAACTCATGCCCATCCCTGTTCTTGTCCATCTCCAGGTTGCTGGAACTCCCTAGCCAAAGGCATGCAAGGTTATTTCAGTGGTTATGCTTTCAGCAACTTCTCACCAATGCAGTCCTCTCAGGAACAGAGAGATTGTTAATACAGAGATGGGGTTTTTTAGCTAAAAGATGTAATGGCTGTTTTGGCTATGTCTGGCTACTCAATTTAAAATGGTTCTTTTGATTAAGCTATGCTAGTCTTCATGAATTAGTTTTTACACCTCTTTTTCCTCAAAAATTTGACTTGATAGCTCTATGCACATGAGGCGTTTCTGCCTGGCAATCATAAGAAGTTTCAGGGACTTCAGCCCCATACATCCTTCATCAATAATTCCACTTTGCAGACTGAATTTCTGACATTCAAGGCGGCATTTTCTATAAAACTTAGCAATGCTTAGCAATATGACAACTGTCTGGTGAAGGTCTTAAATTATGTACATATTGACAAATATGCAGTCTGGATGTGACTTTCAGAAACCAAGAACAATTTTTGTTAGCTGCATTTTACGTTGGTGTCCCTCTGTTTGTCAATTACCATTTTCTTTTATCTTTCTTGACAGCTGTTTGTCTTCCCTTTTAGAGGGTGGACTGTATCACAGACTCAATGTGTTACCAAATATTTGTTTTTCTTAGAACCTCAGAACTGAGGGATTTGGATAAGAAAATTTTTCACTGTGAGCCACTGTTCATATTCTTTTCCAATACACTGTATAATTATTATTAATAAAGCTATAAAATAATGTATGAGTAGGGGTCCCCAACATTATTTTTCCCTTATTTAAAAAATACAGTAACAAATCATAAATCCAAATTTTCCATTGCACAGGGATATTGGCTTCCAGTGTCATCCATGGGACATGTTGGCACATTATATGAACTTTACATAAGTTCATTATTAGAGGGTGCACATACTTCTTTTATTGAACGTTAGTAACTTTAACACTATAGGCCCAAAAAATGAGAATTGTAAAAGAGAAAAGAGTCTCATTTAGAGTTAACATTTTTATTTAAGTGGGTTTTTTTTTCTTAATGTCTCATCTCCAAGATTTCTTTATCCTTTCCCTTTAAAGATTGTTAGTTTCGAGTTAAAAAAATCCAAGAGAATAAAAAATAAAAGGAAAATGAAAATAGGGGGGAAATGCAAGCTGCATGCCACATATGTGCACATGGAAAATGGGTTCTCTGTGAGACTCCGCAAGTCTCATACAGCAAGTCAGCATACTGGACAAAGTCTCCATTCAAAACCCATTATGTTCTTTAACTAAAACTCCTTTAGAAATGTTTTCCTTTATCTAAAATATTAAGGAGTTATACAAGGGATTTTAACACCCAGCATGTTCACAGGAGAGATTCAAGCTATAGATAAGTGTTTAGCAGGACTGATAGCTTCTCTTCTGTGTCCTTTCTTAAACTACAGGTTCTTACCCACCTTGCCTTCAGTTCTCATTGTAAAAAAAGGTGTGATATAGAAGTGTTATTTTTCAAACTAAAAATCTAAACATTACAATCACCAAAATAAGTGTTTTTTGTGGAAGATGGGGCATATTCATGCAGAAGGTAAGACTGAGCTCCTGTCCTTATTCCAAGCTGCTGGAACAGAGCGGGACTCAGGCTGGAAGTTGTAAAGCCACGCAGAGATGACACACTCTCTGTGTAATGTGCTAAAACAGAGCTTATATTGGTCTGCACGCTTTTTCTTTTACAGTTTTGTGTTCTTCTGTAGCTGAATCATTCCAGAAGAGAAGATTATGTTTTACTGTAAAATATCTTGGGTCCTAATTATCCTTAATGCTTAAAGTTTCCCCCTGGAAAGTAGGACATGTGAGTTCAACTTTCCTCACCAGCTGGGGACATAATGTAATGTTTGATGTCTGGGGAAACTCATTGGGAAAAGTAAAGGATACCAATGATACTTCTGAAACATAAACCCAAGCCACACTATCTGCCTTTCTTGGAAATGAGTTTCTTTAACAGAATTAGGTAATTTCAGGTCTAAATCTTGTTATGACCTTCGTACACAACTATCCTATATTTCCACAATCTGCACACGTGGTACCTCATCCAAGGCTCTCATCCTCCTCATGCTGTCTCCTAATGTACATTACAGCTCTACTCCAGGGTCAAAATAAACTGTTAATAGAGTTTGAGATTTGAAGATGTAAGTTTGGATTTAGAGTATGAAATTTGAATGCACCACAATAGACACCTCAATTATTTTATGGTAATAATAAGCTGATATGCTCTAATTTATTACAGTCAGGCAAAAAGTTCTTAGGGAAACCTAGATGTATTTAGCTTAGTAGAGAAAAATTATATTATTTTCTTCATAAAGAGAACATATTCTGATTCATTAATTCTAAGATACACTGAGTAAAAAAAATATGCTTCACTGGACTTATAAATCCCTGTGGAAAAAGCAGGCCATGGAAAGCAGAAAATATGTGCATCGCTGTTTTGTGAATGAAAAATGTTCAGGGTATTTTCAAAGGTTCAGTTAGAAGCTTGGTACTTAGCTGTCACTTGTGGCTCCCTCAGAGATTAGCAGCTGCCTCCAGGACAGGCAAGGGACCAGGTCACTTTCCCCCCTCTAATGAATGTGATGGGAGCATGTGCCTGGGGTTTAGGCAGAGGACAGGACCGTCACTTCTCATGCCAGCTACCTAATCTCTTTCTTTTTAATACAATAATTTTTGAAGTTAAAATATTTGTGTGAGAAAGCCATCACGAGCTGTGGCCAGGCTTTGGCTGGTCACTAACAACAGGAGCATTCTGTCCTGCTTGGGTTCCTTTCTGCAGTCTAAGCTAAAAGTCAGAATGTTCTTTTTCATGTCTGTTCTGAACCTACAGCTTTTTGAAGGAAAAATTGCCAACACAAAAGAATATAAATAATATGTTATTTTTGCAGGAGTTCCCTTTTGGTTTAAACTAGACTGGAAAGCTTGAAAGATGAGCTGTTAGTTGTAGGAGAGGTACCACACCAGACCCACTTTCTTGTTACTGTTAGTGAAGAAAGAATTTTCATCAAGAAACACATGCAATGTTTAGATTCTTACTGCATCATGTCTCAAATGTAATGCTACCTTAAACAATAGCATCTATGTCTGTTTTTCTGAGAACTCTACTGGTTAGTAAAGTGACATCTACGTAATTAAATATGCAAATTTGTAATTAAACCAAATTCACTATGTAAACAATAGCTTACCATCTTTACAAGAAAATTATCTTGATATCGAAACAGCACATGCTTTAATTTTTGTCTCTCACATTTAATACAACAACATGCAGTGGTGACAACATGAATGCATGCACTGCAGTGCTTTCTTCCCATGCCATGTGTAAGGCAGAGGCTGATGAAGTCAGGAAACTGTTGAGGTTTTTGGAAAACAGTTTTCATTTTTGCTCCTGGGTTTATGTTGATTTTAGTTGTTAGTAACAGAATAAATTCATGATACTTGAATCAACCTTTTGTATTTAAGTAAAGGTCAATAAAGATTCAGAGACATACTGAATGGTTTTCAGAGTAACTGGAAGTTTTTTATTGGTTTTGATAAACATATGTTTATTAAAACATCCAAATTAACTAAACATCTTTGTTATGCACATTAAGACAAAGACTATAAAAGTACAGATTTCCATGGGGTAGTTTACTATATTTGTCCCTTTTCAGAGCTGAATAGAAAAGATGCACTATGCTGTATAATCTGGTTCATTAAAAGCAATGCTATTTTTTGTCCTAATAAAGATTTTATCTGACACTTTTTTTTAAGGATAGGCAGGATTTTTTGAACCAGTCTTTCAAGTCATCTCTTAAATGCAAAATATGCAGAAATAGTCACTAGATTTAAAATTAATGCTTATATCACAGAAAAATAACATATTTGTGTATATAGAAATATAAGACCTTGTAAGAATGTAATACTTCCAGATGCTGCCAGTTCTAATGATTTGTTTTAAGGAAAGTCAACTATCTTGACCAAGTCTGGAGTGTTAATTAAGCTGAATAATCTGGCAGTGAATCCAGTGCATTTTGGCTCATATTGAGCTGCCTGATTTAGGTCCTGCAGGGTGCAGTGCTACCTTGCTTGGTGAGCTGAATAATTATTTATATCTGAGTGAACACTAATATCTCTGCTTATCTAGCTTTACACAGGCTGTCAGGTTAGCTGGTCCTGAAGAGATCATTCAGCTGGGCAATGTTGTCCCACCTGGTGGGTCAGGGTCCAGCTGGCCTTTTCCCATTCTGTGGGGATGACTTGAAAGTGCTGGAACAACAGTTTTACACCACATTGATTTTATAATCCCTAATCCAATGTCTCCAGGGGGACTGTAATTCTTTGTAACAGGCATAAAACAAAGAGATAAATGTTAAAGTTCCTAATGAAAATGGAGGCACCAAGGATCCACTGAGGGTCTCTGTGTTTATTTTCAGGGTACGAATTCACACTATTTAGAGCAATTATTTTTTGAAAACTGTGATTCTTAGCAAGGTACAAAAAAATCCATGGGGCAAAGGTTTGTCAGGTTTCTAAAGTGAACCCACATTGTTCCCACATTTATCAGATTTATGAGTTTGTATATTTTAATGATGCTGTACAGTACTCCTTTGTACGAGTATTTATACTTTTATTAGTACTTACTTATTTATAAGATATGTGCTGAGGTAGTAAGGTTTGAGGCTGAATTTATGCTATTTAGCTTCATATACTCTTACAAAATAGTCTAAAGAGTCTTATTTTGACTTGGAATGTGAAATTATCAAAGATTAAGAAAAGTATTTGAAGTCTAAATTTGTAAAATACTTATGACTTTTATCTAAAACTCCACATTTATTCCAGGGTTCCAGAACAGTGCATGTTTCTATGTTGTTCTGGAAGCATGAACAACTCCAGTAAATTATCTGAATGAGAATAAAATCGTGGGTTTAACAATAGTAATGAGCTTTAACAGAATGAAAAGAGGACACTGAACTCCATAAAAACAATGTAATTACAATAATTTTCCCAAATTGTTAAAATACCCTTGAATTCCTGGTCCTGTTCTCTAGCATCTTTACAGCACTTCCAGCATGGTATGGTCTTCAGGTTTAATAAGCAACCATTTTTTCCCATCATCTAGGTCTCTAGCAAAAGTACTGCAAATCAGCAGAACAAGATGGATCCTTTTGCAAGCCCATGCCATGCTTCCTTCCATTCCTGACAGTGAACCACTACTAAGTTCTCTCCAAGTATAGTTTTCTACTGATCACACAGGAGTTTCATGAAAGCTATGTATTCCTATCTTGCTTTTAAGATTATCAAGTGAAGTAAGTTTACTCCCTGCTAAAGACCAGCCACAGCAGCCCCAGGAGCGCATGCACACAGGGAGAGCAAGAGTGATGCTCTTACCTTAGGCTGTAGCACAGAGCCTGCTACCCTGGCTAGCTTTGTTCCCACTGGGTGTGTGCAGGAGGGATGTTTCCACTATTCAAGACAGCTATGTGCATATCGATGCCCCAATTACCAAAAAGAATGCCTCTGAGACCCAAAGGAGCCAAAGGGACTATGCTGATTAGTGAGGCTAACAGCTAAAGTCTAGGCTTAACATATCTCACCCCAAAATTCCTCCATGAAGCCCAGGGTTGTTCATTATCTGCACATCCTCTTGCATTTTGATGGCTTTTCAGACTCAGCTTGAGGACAGAATGGAACAGGCTCTGAAGAGTTGAAGGAATATCCACAAAGAAACAGTTTACCTTTCTTTTCTCTATGCTCACAAGAGGCTAAAGGATCACGTGACATCACTGCTTAATGAGGAAATAATTCCTTTTGCAAGTCCAGCAACTTTGGTGAAGTTTTAGCTAATCAGTCAGTAATATGCAGGAATATCCTGCTAAAGATAAACGGTGATGGAGGTTTTACTAGCAGTTGGTGAGCAGTTACTCAGCATAATGGGAACTAAAGGTAGGTTTTAAGACTACTGCTTCTGATGTTTTTGAGGTTCCTGGTAATAAAGTGCCCATGACAGCAGCCCCTTATGGAAGTCATAAACTCTGAAGCACTGTTCCCATCATATCCTACTCTGTGGTCTCATCTGTCTCTCCACCTTCATCCTTGCAACAATGCCTGTGGACATCTATTTTGTGGCTGTCTGCATGCTTCAGGGAAACATATAGTAAAATGAAGGCGTTTAATATGGCTCCAGATATCTTAAGTAGTAAATAAAGGCAGGAACAGAATCTTATCCTGTATTCACACATTGATGACTTGTACTAAGTTTGATGTTTCTCTAAGTCACAGATAAATATTAGTCACTGAAAATGTATTTAATGACATAAATACAAAAGTCAGTAAGAAATGCCGCATATTATTCTAAAACTTATAGAATTACATCTGAAGTATTAAAAAAATACAAATTTGAGAGCAATTAGAGTTCAGTGCATCTGAATTATTCAGAATATTCATAGAATAAGGCTTCAGATTATAACTGATTTCAAGGAGCAATTTTAACAAAACTCAAAAAGCAATATTAAGGAAAAAATTTACAAACTGAAAAGGTTACTATATATACTTCCTGTAGGTAACATGACTGCAAATTGAATTCCTCAAATATATTTTCCAAAAAATATTATGCCAGAAAAAGCACAAAAAAGAAGACATGAGTGTGAATTTCTCATACCCCAAACTAAAAACAAAATAACATTTCATTATGTCCACTACATATACGACATTGTGTTACTTACCTCCTGAAAACAATGTGTATCTGGTCCTGAAAATCATCTGTCTTACGACATAACAAAGGGATTTTTGGGAAAATATTTTCTTAACAGTGAAAACAATGGTAACAAATGTCATTTAAGAGCCAATCATTACAAAATGCTGAATTCCAGGTTTTAACAGAAGAAATTATAGACCAGAGTAATTCAAATTTAGTCACAGAAGAATTGACAGATCAAGGAATGAGCACATGTTTTAACCTGAAACAGCTCTTTCAGGAAATGCAGTCTGTTGGTCAGCAATAAAATAATTTGTGAAAGCTTGAAATAATATTGCATTTAAAAACTGCACAAGAGAAACTAAAGAAGGAATTTACACAAAATAACATTCAGAGCCATGAGAGACTCTCTAAGCCTACTAAACTGCATCTCATCCAAAATCTGATCTCATCCAAAGTCACTGGATAGGAGACAGGTACACATCATCCATAAGCTGTGGATGGTGGCCAAAAAGCAGGTGTCTCTGACCTGCAAAGCAAACATGATCCAAATCTTTCCAAAGAACAAATAACAAGAAACAAAAAAAAATGTTTGAGAAACTGTTTCTTTGCAGCTGTTTATATTGAATTCAAAGGAAAGTAATCAGAATTTTACATTGATATGAAAATGTATCAGCTATCACAATGGGCCAATTTGACTTTTCTCCCCAAATGTTCATTTAAACACTACAGCAATTGCAGGCTGTTCAGTACTTCCTCAAACAGAGCTGGACTTTCTAATTTACAAATAACCATTTAAGTAAACACAGCATAAATGAGTATACCTATTTTGCTGAAAAACAAGATCAGGAAAAATTACTAAAGTGCATTTCTTTGTTTTCTTATTCACCTGTTACTGTCTTGCCTTCTTCCCCTTTTCCCAAGTGTAAATTATATTTAGACTAGCACACCAACATGTAATTACATGTATTTTCATTATCTCGTAATTTGGCTTGGGAATCTACACTGTGTGCACAAAACGCTGATTGCCTGCAGCTGCGGACAAATGATTATTTAGATAAGCAAGCAAGCTGATGAGATGAACCAGAAACTTGGAGAAAAGTCACTCTCAGTCTTGGTGCTTGGAGGAACAGTTCAAACCCTTGGGGCACATTGGGACTAAAGGGTCTAGGTAAACTAAGCTATTGGACTTGTACTTGTTTTGGCATTAGCCAACAGCAGTATACAATGTCCTTGACTGCTTACAGTATAAATATTTATTTCTAAATGCTTCTGTAATTTAAACTGTGGCCAGGTTCTAGGGATAAGGCTGTGAATAGCAAAGTACTACTGAATAACATTTATTTTAACCAGCTTTACTAAACATCAGACTCCCAGTCCTCACTTTTTCACAGCTCACTGTTTATTTAGCAAGTGATATCTTTCAGACATAAAAAGGAAGAAAAAAAGGCAGTCAAAAAAAAAAGGAAAACTATTATAATTTTGCAAAGCTTTCTAAATTAGAAAATAAATGCCTGCAATTAATCATAATATCTGTGTTTTTCAGGTGCCAAATAAAAACAACACACCCAAACTACCAAACAAACCCTGAATCAAAAGAAATCTGAAAAGAAAAGTTGTCTCCTGAAAAACTAACCTTTCCAGTACTTCAGGTACTATTAGCAACTCAGAAAACTGCTGGTAAGGAAAAAACCTAAACCCTCTTAACACCCTCACTACCTTCCCAGGCATGTGATTATCTGAAAGCCTCCAAAGACTCAGCCTGACCCTATAATCTTGACAAGTCCACAATACCAAGTACACAGTTGCAGGGTTTTAGTGGCAGTACTACAGTAAAACACCTTCTTTACAACAAGGAATGCAGAAGTGAATTATTTGTAGCTAATAGGATGGGTCTGACAGCACCTGAGGTGTCCAGCTGCTGTAACACGCCCCCAGGTCCTGTGCAGCCTCCTGACACAGCAAGCCCCAAGGCTGCTGCTCCAAACCTCCTGCTTTTCTGCCTCTGCATCCAGGGCAGTGCTGTTCTCCACCCCATGCCCTGCTCCAAGCCATGGCTGCAGCAGCCTCCTGCCCCAGTGGAGCCAAAATAAGAAGATGCTTTACTCTGGGTCCAGTTGAAACACAGTACTGTGTGGTGAGAACTGTTAAACTAATTTGTAGTGGCAAAACCAAAATGGAAACAAGCATATATTCAGTTTCAAAAGAGGATTTTAATTTCATGAGCCATTATATCTTAAGGATAATAAAAAGACAGTTGTTTAGGAGACATTTTTTCTGCCTTCAAACAGGAAAATATGTTGGAAGAGATGGCCTGCCAATCTTATTTTGGGCAATATTTTCTACAAATTGTTTTCTTTTGAAGCAAAATATTTTTCATGTCGTAAATAATGCCAAACACCACTGTAAATCTTATATTTTCATTCCATTTTGATTAATTCCTATTTTGGAAACACATCTGTAACAGAAAACTTGAAAATAAAATCTTATCTGACCTTCATCTGTGTAACATAGCTAGGTTTTAGATAGTATTTGAAGATGAAAATCACTATAGTAACTCCAGGTATATCAGATATATATAGTTCACATGAAAAATAACTGAACGCAAGAAGCCNTTTTACAGGGCAGAAAATAATTTCAGTGTTGGCATTCTATTTTAGCAGCCTGACTGGAGTTGCTTTAGCAAGATATATATTACAAGATGGTAGCAGTGAAAGGTCTCAGTTTGAACTCTGTCCTAAATACACAGAATCTGATGCATGTATTAACTATTGAACTTCAGTGGGCTTGTATAATTAGAGCTGAACCACTGTTTCAGAGGTGATTCCTGTTCTAGCTTTCTGTATGCATTTTTCATTACTTCTTTATTGTTTGTTCTGTTTTCACATTGAAGAAACTGCTGTCTAAAACAAGCTATATATGGGTAGCACTATCAACACATTTATTTGTGAAGCTTTACCACTGCAGTCTGTAACGCTTTAAAAACAAAAAGGTGGTATCTGCGTATTGCTAATAATTATTAGGAAAGTGTGTAGTCCTGTCCCAGGGTTTGGTAAGTAAGGTCATGGTACAATAAGAGTTGCAAGCTCTGTGAGCATTAGTTGTATTTGCATATGTCAGAACAGTCTGTGAATACTAACGGCACAAACACTTCACATCTGCTTCTGTTTACTCCCATGCTAACAGTCAAAAGTACAAAAGTACTGTGTTAATTGCTCTGTTACATACGGACTGTTGACACATTCTCCATAGAGCTTTCATAAATACACTGTTGCAAACAAACTACTAATGACTTTGCTTATTTCCAGCCCATCTTTAAAAGAAATCCAGAATATATACACAGATTAATGATTCCTCTATTTAGCAGTGTGTCTTGTTGCTTGCTATTGTGGAGGCTTGTATAAAGGCAGTATCAATTAAGCAGCAATTATCTATGAAGTGGGAAAAAAAAGTGATGATATAAATAAGTAATGTGCATGAAGTGAGAATTTCTGAAAACAACTTGAGGTGAACTCTGAGGCAAGGGCACCGACTAGTGAGCAAACCCTCTCCATCTGCTCTTCTATCTAAAACCATTAGAGCCCAATTTGAAGTCTGACTAAACAGCAGTGATACCTGTGGGCTTCCACTGAGATTTTTCACTATATATGACATGCCCTGGAGAAATTTTAAAAAAATAGGATGGGAGCTGAGGGAAAAAATTTGACTCCTAAAAACCACCACTAACAAGCTAATCATATTTAAATTTGTGCTTCAAGTTCCTTTTTGCTATGACATTTTAATATAGAAATACAATTATCCAGTTATTAGAAAACAAAAAAGGAGCTGCAACCTAAACCCACTGTCACAGTTAGCATAGTACTTACTTTCTGACAATGGTCTGCTTCTCCTGAAGGAAAGAGAAATGCGGTGTCTCACCTTCCTCAAACAGCAAGTACTGGTGTTTTTCTGAATGCCTCTTCTTTTCTGATACTGAATTTTGTCAGTCTTTAAGAACCTTTCAAATATGGTCTTTGCCTTCTTCATTCAGGTATAGACATTCATTGCTGTAAATGCAGCATAAGGGTAATTAATTTATTATTTTCTTCTTTTTTTAATGGTTTCTTCAATTTGTGTGACAGAATAAGATAAAGTGAAGTTATTCTTTATATTATTTGCTGTTGCACATCTGTCTCTTGCACTTACATCTTTACTCATTTTGGTTAAGAATGTATGACAGTCACCCGGAGAAAGTCACTCATTTATTAGCTCTATCTTATTGATTTATTCATGTGCTAGGCATTTAATCAGGTCCAAAGAAGAGTAATAAAGCATTCTGACTCAAAAACACATTATGTATATTTTCTCTATTTAATCTTCTTGCAAATCTCCCCACTCTATCATACATAATGCAGATAGAGATGTACAAGGTAGACCTTAAGTCTGGAAAGGCACTCGCAGCCACACCAGTGAGGTGTCAGGTGTCCTTCATTCCATGAGACTGGACTTTTCAGCCTTGGTACAAGCCACACCCAGGATATGGACAGTGGTGGTCCCACCACCCTGTCTGTGTGTGTGCCAGTGCCTATGACTCATTTTAACACAATTTTCTTATCCTAGTTTCCCACAAATGTCTAGTTATAAAGCTGCAAAGAAAGTGAAAAATCAAGACCCTCCTACCATCTAGGTAGGATGAAGGGAAGGATGAGCATGTGAACACCACCAAAGTGCTCCTGTCTCCCACCGATGACTCCCCTGGGGACTCTATCAAAGTCCCATCATCTCAGCATTCAGTCATCTGTGCACAACTACTGGAGCCATTGCCTCTGCCTTCTCCCACAGACATACGTTATTCCTTCCTTTTCATATGGCTGTTAGATCATGCCATGTTTGATCACCTCTTCCAGATTTTGTTTTCGTGCTAGGGACAATCCCAAATCATCTCCAGACACATGCGCATGTGTGTGCAGAACTTACAGAAATGGGCCTAATCAAGTAAAAGCAATTGGTGGCAGAAACAGGAGGTAGCACTGTGACCATCCTGTCCTGGTCCCAAGCCAGATTCCTGCCACAGCCCAGATTGTGTTTCCTGAAGGCCAGTCCTACTGGGCAGTGCCATGCCCTCCCCATGGGGCAGACTGTGTGTGGGGTGACCTTACTGCTGACCAGGGGCTACAAGGCTGGCATTCTCTCACTCCCGCTGCAACTCCAGTGCCAAGGAAAGCATCGTGGGGTAGAGGAGAGCCAAAAGCTCTTCAGTTGCCTCCCCATGAGTGCTGGGCTTGATAGAAACTGGTTTTGATTCTATGTTAGAACTCAACATGACATTTACTGCAAGTAGATATTTCTCCAGGCTCACAATTGTTTTTCTCAGTTCATTTACGATGAACCGTACAAATTCTTCAAGATCCTGCTTTGAGGTCTCTGCTCTATCTCTTTTCCAAACCATTATCAGATCTTGAAGATAGATATCACTATGAGCCAGAGTGACCAGAAGTCAGAAAAAGCATTTTTCGAAGAATTCCAGAATTGCAGATAAAGGTCTTTCAACATTATTTTCCTGGGCATGGAAATCAGACATTTCTAAAGAAAACTAAAAGCGTTTTTCTCCTTGGCTTCTGTCTCTGCCTTGGTTTTTGGACTTAGCACTAAACACAAAAGCTGAACACTGGCCAGGACTTCTTGACAGCACTACAGCAGATGGAGTCAGCCAACGCTGACTCTAGCCTGTCGTTTGCAGAATTCAGGGTTCCTTGACAGGGCTTCAGAGTTCAACCCTGTTTAGAGAGTCCTTTAGAAAGAGCTGTTTCAATGATTTTTGTGGACTTGAGCTTCTCAATGTAAGAATAAAAGTGTGGATCATTCCAATGAGTAGTTCTAGGCAGCTGGAAAATGTTAGGTTCTTGTGGTCTTGACTGCTTGTGCTAGGAATTGCTGGGAATGTGGAAGCCTAAAACTTCCCTGGCAGGATTGCTTCTGACAAAGGCCATGGCTGTCCTTAGGTTGGCAAAAGCAACTTGTGCTACCACACTTTCATTAGAACACTCCTGATCAATTTTTTTATTTACCTGCTAAACTGGTCTTTTATTCAGACTTGGGTTATTTTAGCAATGATAAGAGATCAGCAACAGTCAAGTTTCTTTGTTGCTTATTTACAATATTGTACCTAATCCTGGCTTGTTGGGTTGTTTGGTTGGGGTTTTTTTCAGAATTTTTGTTTTAAAAACATGAAAACCCAGACAACCAGAGAATCTTTCTTTGCTTGCACACATGGCCAAACACCTTGGCACATCTTTTTTATCAGTAATGCTCCCAAAGGTCTGACTCCTAAAGCTTCTTACTTCTAATACTGTTCTGGTGTTTGGTTCTCTTATCCTGTTATTTCTCGGCTATTTATATATATATCTCTATATAATATCTCAGCTACTTCTCCTTACAACACTACTCAGAAGCAACCTTTCATATCTTTGTAGAGTCATATATACATATATAACTTGAGTTTCAGATTTGGAACTAACTGTCCTTTTTAGATTAACTGCTGCTACAAAGAGAGGAAATGTTTTCCTTCTATTTTCTCAAAGAGAAGTTTTGAAACAAATAGTGACAAAAGTCTCCAACCAAACCTGCAAAGAAAAAAATTTCTATTTTCTCTTTATAAAACCTATGTAGAAGAGAAATCCTAGGATCCCAAAGGGTTTGGCCATGCCTATTTTAAACAATATCTTAGTTGATTTTAACAGTTCCTATGAGTTGAGGTGTTTGAACTAGCAATCCTGAACACAGTGAAGTTAGTACAACTTGAGGAATGCCAGGAAGGCAGCACTAGGAGTAAGATTGCCTCATGGCTGTGTGAAGACAGGTAAAGTGCCCTGTGTAAATACTACATCTCTGTGGGTTCTCGGCTGGGGAAATGAGAAAATGATACTTACTTTATTTATCAAGTGCTTTGAAGTCCTTAGATAAAAGGAGAGACTTCAATATCTTGAAAGTCCTGAATCGATCGGTTCCTACCTTTGTCTAAGTGCTGTTGAGAACCTCAAATACTGTATTTCCTCACTGAGAGTGAGGAATTCCATCCAATCTGCTCAGGGCATCCCTAAACACACAGACAGAACTAAGCTTTTAAAAAAACCCATAACTTGTGATTGATAACTTGTGATGTATGTCCACCCCATTAAAAAAAAAAAAAGCAAAAGAGCGAGAGAGAGAGAGAAAAAAAAAAGGTTACCTATTCTTTAATGTAGGGATCTAATGAGGAAGAGTAAGGCTCAGTTGCTTTTTCTACTTCAAGGAAATCAGATACACTTTTTCGTACCTTTTAGGCAAATCCTGAATATCAGATTATCAAAGCCTTTTCTGGGGACACTCACTTCATTTTATATTCAAATTTAAAATTAAGTAGGTTGGCTCTGGGTCTGGATGTCTCTGTGGATCTTGCATTAAGTGATTCAACTAAACCTGCCTGGAAAGCATATGTCACAGCAAGGAACACACCATTCTTCTCTAATATTCCTAACAGCACATATAAAAGCAGGAAGGTAGATGGCTCTGTGGCTCTTGGATGCAAATTAAATGAAACAACAATGTTCCAAATCATGGTCGTATCTCTCATACCGAACTCATAAAAAGAGATTACAAAAAGAAAATTATAGTGAAGTCCTTTGGTTTGACATTTTCAGTCGCAAAACAGAGTAATAGCTTTCTACCCATTTAATATGTAAATATCTTTCTTATGTTAGATTTGTCTTCATGAACTGCCACAGTGAAGAAAGACTTTTAAAAAGGAGATATTATGAGGATAAGTAGGTGAATTATTGAGGAAAAAAACAGAAGATTAAGTTTAAGAACAGCTACTAATCACTAGCATGTAGAGATGTATTAACGCACTTATTCCTTTCTACTACATATTTGTCTCTTACTAGCATGTTGTACCTGAGCTTGTCACAGTCTTATTTCTGAATTACAACAAATTACAGCATTAATAAATTAAAATTAAATATTTGAGATATTCTAATATTTGAGGTATTTTCAAAGGTGAGGCAACTTTAAAAATGCTGTCATGTGTAGCAAAACAACCACAACACATAAATGCTAACTAATGAAAACATGTATTTCACAAAAATATATGTTCCATAAGTATTTTGGATGTTTAATTGCTAGGTAATATGCAACTACTTTGACAGATAGTTTCATTAAAGGATAGTTAGAAGAAGAAGAACTGAAGAAGAACTGAAGTATTCACTGTTTTTAGAAATTACCAAGTTTCTCAATTCCTGCTCATGTAATTCACTTAACGACATTAAGCAAAAAAATTCCTCTGCCATTGGTTGCAAAATCTCTGTAAAATCTCTAACATGTATTTATCTCCAAACCCCTTCAATTAAAACTAACACAGCTGGAACATAATTTTAAAGACTTTGCTTTTTGTCCATAACATCAATAAGATTTAAATACATATATGCAAATAACTCCAGTTTATGGACAATTTTTCAGATACTCTTAGGATAGCTGAACAGCCTTAGATTTTGAATGCCTTTTAACTGAGGCAATTAACAATTGGCTGCCCAAACTTTGTGTGGCCATCACTAGGGCTGGTCCTGGTTGCAGACAAATATATGATAAACCTCAATACCCATTTTGCTTTTGACTCCCTTCTCTATGTGTTTAGACATAGCTTCTGTTTTCACTGTAAAAACTATGAAATATATTGCAGATTTTTTTAGGAGTTCTGACACTGTATATGGCAAGATTTAGGTAACAGAGTGTATGACAACAAAGTAGTAGGTTCTGTGTCATTCAGTGTTCCTGTTACTCAAATTATGGTTACTATGAAATATTAAGTGGCTTCTTGGCCATTACAGAGGCAGATCCCCAGCCATGGGCTCATGGAAGTTTTACAAGTGTCCTGCCCTTCACCATATGAGTGTAAGCTGACAAGTAAATGCTCCTTGCCTTCCCTATAAAACCTGCACTTCTAGGCTGGGATGGCCTGCTCAAGTAAGGAAGGCTCTATTGCAGAGCAAGTGTTGGAAGCAGAAAGTCTTCTTACCCATCTTAAACGTGGTCTGTCCAGACATGACGTGCAGCAGATTGGCACAACAGACATGCCATAAAAATTGCCAAGAATACTCTGCCAATATTTAAGCAATTGCCTCTCCCTAAAAAAGCATCTTTATATCATATATGCCCCAGGTAAGAATGTTTACTGTGCACTAAGGGAACTAGAAATACTGTGAATCAAAGTGTTTCATGTTCATATTTTATTTTACATGTTTAGATTTTTTAATTTTCTGAACAATGTTTAATAGGCAAGAAAGCTATCTTACAACTTTGACCAGACAATGCACCTAACAGCTATAGTTTAATGTGCCCATCCTTTCTGAGATTTACCTCTACATCCATGTTTTCTCCTTTAAACCCCTCATGGCGGCCAAACATATATGTCAGTATCAGAATATTTGCAGCTGCTTCCTGGCTCTTTTTAGTGCTCTGCAGCGATCTCCTGCTTTTCTTTTGCTTTCCCACTGGCAAAGCTCATATTGAAAAGTGACCTGATCTTCGTGGCAGTTTTCTCCAGGACCAGTGTACCATTTCAGGGTTGTGTCAATCCCTGGGTTTCAGCCTTTGATATTCCGTGGCTCTAGCAGAAGCCCCCTAAGGGAAATTGCTTTGGGCTTTCTAGCCAAGGTTTGTAGTGATATTTACCAAGAAATTCAGTAAACTTATGAGAGGGAAAAAAAAAAGGACTTATTCATTGGCATATGTTTAAAAAGGAAAAAAAGAATCTGTCTATGCATTCCCCAATTTCCACACTCAGAGCTTTCAGTTTCATGGCAATCTTAGTCCATTTCATGCTGGAGATGTGTCAAACTGAGAGCCAAGGGAAAAGCAAGGATTGCTTAGTGAACAGAGGTTAGCAATATTATTATATACCAAAAATAAAATCATCCTTATTTTTAGAGATCAAAGTAAACCCAGGATACATATTTTTCATGTTTTTTCTCCACATTTACTTAAAGCAGCCAGCTGGATTTGAGGGTCAATGAAATAACAGAGGAGGATCTATTCAAACCTATTTCATTCATTTTCTGGTAATGCTGGTAGGAAAAAGCCTTGGAGATCACTTCTGTGCCGCAGAGGAGGTGGAGCTCAGCTGTTCATGCTTGTTAACGACTGAAATGAAGCAAATAATTTCCATGAGCAATCTCTTGGGAAAATGTTGCCTGTTGGG
Source organism: Rhabdornis inornatus (assembly GCA_013397075.1). Lineage (NCBI taxonomy): Eukaryota > Metazoa > Chordata > Aves > Passeriformes > Rhabdornithidae > Rhabdornis > Rhabdornis inornatus. The sequence continues at coordinate 338,447 of VWZS01008898.1, read as the reverse complement.
TCTGTTTGTGAAGTGTCTGAGCAGATCGTTCAATTCTTGGATTTCTCCATTCCTTTTGAATATTTGGTTACTTCCTAATCTTGTTGTGGGACCATTCACAAACACTGTACTGCATGTTCTTGAAATAAGTACTATGCATTGTTGTGGTTTTCTGCATTAGTGACATTGTAGTCTTAATTTTTTTTTCAGCTAAAACTCAAATAGAAAATTGCAAGAGTTACATCTTGCAGTGCAATTTTGAAGCTGACTTCGTAGAACTAGTGCAGCAGTTCACTTCCAAAGCCTGCACTTCATACATACTTGTATAAAAGTTGTGCTCTTGAACATTCCTGGAAAGAAAATAAAAGATTGGTGAGAGTGAAGTCAAATTAAAATTTAATTCGGGCCTCTAATATGAATATCTATAAATATTTTTTCCCAGTATTTGGGAAAAATTGTGCTGTCATAATATTCTTCTGTTTTATAAAATACACCTTTCTAACTAGGAAAGTTAAGCAAGTGCTTGACCTACACAGTATAGAAAAAAACTGAAATGCCCACATGGACATTGGATGCTATTGAAAGAAGAGGTGATTGCTCTGCCCAGAACCACGTTCTCTAATTTGCTGGATGTTCCCTGATGGAGCTATTCACAAAGTTCAGAACAGCTCATATAACACAGTATCATACAGTAGCGTGTCTATAATATTGTCATCACCTGCCTTCTGGCCAGTGTTGAGGCCACAATCCTATGAACCCCTACCTGCTCACTCACCTGGGTAGAGCAGGACCTCTTATCACCTCCTTTGTTTTGCTGAGCAAGGCGTTAACATTCTAAGGGTACAGGAGACACTTTAAAATAAAAAGCATGTATAAATCACTGTATTATGCACATTAGTAGGGCTCTTCTTGTCTATTTCTTCCAAATTTTCTTTTTATTACCATTTCTATTTCCAGCATGCTCCATCCAGTTTCAGACCACTGTTGTGCTGGGCTTTCTTTTTAAACTCATTTGCATATTGCTCATATCCCTTGCACTGTCACTTTATTTTTGTTAAGCAAAAACAACAATTCTTTAGTTAAAAGCTTACTTTGCTTTGCTTCCTTTCTTCTTCTTCTAGGCTAATCTTGGCACTCTGTGCTGATCTCTTGGCCCTCTAATACCATCTCTGTCTTCTTTTCATGGCCTCTCCACGAATCTTCATTTATACTATAACTCATAAATGACACTTAGCATTTACATATCCTTTTACAAATATTAATTAATTAGTGCTCATGTACTTGTAGAGAGCAAGCACATTGTCCTCACTTGACAGATGGGGAAACAACAGCTGAGAGCACACTGTCTGCTCTCTGCTTTCATGGTGCCTAACACAATGGGGTCTCTTGCAAAATTTGGTTTATAGACATTAATGTAACAAATATTAACAGCAGCAATAAGTGATTTAATCAGAACAGAAATTGAATTGGAATGCAACAAAGGTGGTCCTGCAGTTACATTTGATTTTAATTCCAACAGAGCACCTAAGCCAGAGCATTGCTCTCTTAATGCTATTATGAAGGTACTTCACTGTTCTCCATCACAGTGAGACAGCTGGACACCTCGAAATGTTTCAAATGAGAAAACTGCCCTGCAGAGCAGAGAGGGAAAACACTATAGAACTTTAATTTTTGAGGAAAAAACCCACACCCTCCCCACTCCCCAGGAGGAAAAAAATCAAAACCAAACCATCAAAATATCTAAAATCTGGCTTTGATAAGATTTTTGCCTTAAATATTGTTTTTCAGTTTCTATGGTCTAATATAATAGGAAGGGCTGGAAATTTTATTTTTAAAAGGATTATTATGATTAGCCTTATTACATTTAGTGTCCAGAATCAGGGAGCTGCTTTATCAGGTTTTTCTGAACCCCAAAGGCCCATTGTATTTGCAAGAGTACATGTCTAAATATTGGACATTACTGAATCTATTTGACTAAGTTACTACCAGTAGCACAGCAGCTGCTGTACCGTTTTCTAACCTAACATGTGTTTGCTGCCCATATTATCAGATTTACACAGAAGTTGTTGTTGCCAAAAGCAGAAGAGAGGTAAATTCCAACACTGTGACCCTTTGAAGTCAAGAAGCCAGTGCCTCTCCATGGAATACAAGGGAATGGCTCCCAAGGAACCCAGAAATTCATCCACAAAAGAAGAGTATGGATTTGGTCTTGCAGATAATCAGGTATCACTGTGAAAAATAACGAACCACTGCACTAAAGAGAAATTTGTGGAAAGAATGCTTTGGGGAAAAAAAATAAGAAAAAAATAACACTCCAAATAACCTAAAAAATGAGAATTCACATGTCTTAATATATTTAAATATGTGTAGGCCTACAAACCTACACAGCCCCGTCCTGTATCCTCCACATTAACACTGTTGGGAATTTTCATGGAAGTGAGCTCAGCGTCAAAGCCCAGCACCCAGAGCGAGCAGTGCCGCAGCGGACAGCGGTGACCAAGCTGACTGTCCTTCCCTGACATCCGGACACAGTTTCCCTTCCCCCTCCCCCGGCACCACAGGAGGCGGGGGAGGGGGAGGGAAGTTCCGGGAAGTTCCGGGAAGGGAAGTTCCGGGAAGTTCCGGGAAGTTCCGGGAAGAGAAGTTCCGGGAAGGGAAGTTCCGGGAAGGGAAGGGAAGTTCCGGGAAGGGAAGGGAAGGGAAGTTCCGGGAAGGGAAGGGAAGGGAAGTTCCGGGAAGGGAAG
>VWZS01008898.1:292763-335547 GCA_013397075.1 Rhabdornis inornatus | reverse complement strand
GGAAGGGAAGGGAAGGGAAGGGAAGGGAAGGGAAGGGAAGGGAAAAGCGCCTGGCGCGGGCGGCGGTTGCCAAATCCCAGGCGCCATCTCGTGGCTGTCGGGCGAACTGTCGCCGCGGGCTCCGGGACAAGCACGGCAACTTGCCCCGATGCTTTTGCTGCTTGTGCGGCTGCCAGGCATGTGCGGGGAAACTGCGTTTCTGTGGGTCCAAAAATTCACCTGAATCCTCGTTTCTGCCAGGTGTGGCTGCTTCCCGGCATTGTGTTTGCCCGCGGCTCTCGCCTCGGTGCCGCTCCCAAGGCAGCGCTGAGTGTCAGAGCCGAAGCAGAGATGCGCGTCCCTGCACCGACCGACCTCGGGACTGCCCCAACACCAGAAAAACTGGCTTTGTCTCATGGCATAAGTGTTAGCCTACAAAAGAAACTTGGGAGACAGCGATCTTGCAGCAATGAGTGGTTATTTCCCTCTTTGCAAGATAGTGTTTGCAGTATCCGTGCAGCTTCCAGGTCAAAGCATGTTATGCCTAGCTGGGTTGAAGATGTTTAGCAAGTCTGTGTCTGTGTGTGTAGATGTGCTTGAAGAATTTATTAGCCAGTGGTCTGTCTCACTGTAAACAAAAAGAGATTTTGATACTGTATTTAAATAATCCTCAGTTGCAACCAGACTCCATCTACAATCTTAGCTGTGCTAACTTTATAGCTAATGGATCATTCAATTCTTAAAGTATAGGTTTGTCATTAATATCTTGAATCTTCTGATTCCATCTGTGCAATGCTGATGTGATGATCCATGGCACAGTATTTGGCTGTTTCTCAGGGGGTTTAAGAAGTCTAACAGAAGGCTGTTCCAGGGATTTTGATACCTCAGCTAACTTGAACATACCAATACCTTACTATGTTGTTTATGGAAGCCTTAGGTTTATGCTACTTTCTAAAGCAATTTCTTTTAACATTCCTGAGTACTTTTCTCGCTCCAAAGATATGGGGAGATTGTGTTGTTTAATGTCCTCCCCAGTGAATGTGGGAATAAAATGCATGGTACAGTAAATGAATTAAAATATTAATTCAAGAACCTCCTTCTTTCAAAAGAGAAAATGATTCTTTAGTATTCCATTTTATTCTTCTTTGTTGGTCTTAGTAGCTTGGGCTTATTATTTTTTGCTGGTACCTTTAGATTACCTCTTTAGTTAACTTCCTGACTTCTGATTTATACTTTGTCCATTTTCCTTTGCATTATAACCTGCTTGATCAATTAGATTGGAAGGTGTGCAACAGTTTTTTCAGCCTTTTTATGAACCATAAGAAAGTGCCACTTCCAGTTACTCTGCTAGCAATAAAGAGGAAATGCAGGGTGTTATAAAAATACACAAAAATGCCAAAAAAATGGAAAAAAATTTAAAAACTTATGAGTGTTTGACAGGAATTTTGGATAAGAGCTAGTTGACATAACCTTAAATCAAAACATGTACTGAGGATACAGGATTTTTGTGGATGAGGACGTACACTTGGGAGGTGGGAGGACCCTCTCAAGAGTTTGCCTTCTGACATTTACCGTCTTGGTAAACTGTATAAACACATAGATGACAACTTACTGTGGCCTATCAACCAGTGGTGTTTCCCAAATAACTGGTTGATCTCTGGAGTTTATTTCCACCAGCTGGAGTGACACAGCAGACAGCTGCACATATGTTAAATACTTTCCTCATATTACTTTGCCATGTGAGCCAATACTGCAATTGTGACAGGGATGTGACTCACTCGTTAATGGGAAGGGAGCTTGTCCACAAAATGTCAAGTAGGTAGAAAGGCAGCTCGCAAAGCTGCACCTCTAAAGTTGAGGTCTTCCACTATGAAAGCACTTGAAAACTTCTGAGCTATGGATTTTGATTCGTGCTGTAACTATCAAGGAAAAAAACAGAGAAGAGAAAGTTTTACCCAAATCATGAGCAAAGGAGAAGCAGAATGAGTGTTAATCATTTTTTCTCAAGTTATGGTGAGTTACAGCATAAAATGCTGACTCGATACTTGTGAGTAACTTTACTCACATGGAAAGTCTGTGACTTCTGTGATATGACACTCTGTTACTTGTTTTCCTCTCATCCCTCCCATCTACTCTCAGTGTTCAGCCAGTATTTCAGCAGCAGTTGTTTGACAGAAGAGATCAGAACCAGACCTAAAGCATCCATTTATGGCTGAGGACTTTATGGCTAATCAATTTCTCATTGTTTTTAAACAGCATACTTTGTGACTGACCTTTTCTTTTTTCCAAAATATTTTCAGCTGGGCAAAAAGGAGATGCCAAATTAAGTATCCAAAATAAATTATTTCCTGTTCTTCACTAAAAAAAAGAAATAGAGATTTCCGGGGAGGAGCAGTGCAAACACAGGAAGGAGCAGCGTTTTCCTCTCAGGAGTAAATTGCTATGCGTTGTGAGTAAAAGTAAAATAATTTTACTACATATCAATAAGCTGATAACATGCAATGTACATAAATATCTGTATTCATGCCCAGATCCTGATTCACTGCTTTGACCAGAAAGATTATGTATACAGTATAGATGACACCAAAAGCTACAGGCACAACATAAATTAGTTATTGTATAGACTCACATATATTCTTTTCTCTTCTGGCAGCCCCACAGGAGTCAATGTTAAGAAAAACTGTAGCTGAGAGTTTATACCATTATAAGCTTAACATCCTTGTGGCTTTCATGAATACCAAATGAGCTTAATAGCGGTGGAAGCACGACACTCTTTGGTTCTTGTTTTGCTGGTGGACCTGCTGACAGAAAGGATTTTTACTACCCCGTCCCTCTGCACATGTATCCTGTATGTCAATCTCACCAAAATCATGGTCCATGTAAATTGCTTATAAAAAGGCTTAGAAGGTATAGCTGGTATACCTGATACATGAAATCATTACCTAATAAGAAGCTGCAAAAATCTATCTATGATAAGGGTGCTTGGGTGCTAAGTGTGCAAATGTATAATGATGAAGAAATCATAAATTGTCCTAGATTTGGGATGAAAGAAAGGCTGTTGAAATGAAAACATCTAGTACTGTTGAACATGCAACAAAGACTTGGTGTAATGCAAATATGGAAGTAGCATGGTAGATATGAGTGGAAACACAGAGATGAGCATATGCTCCAAGGGAAGGCTTCTGGGGATGCCATTCACCTTGACACAGGCAGGTTGGACTGCAGTTCTTGCTCTGATTGTTCCTGTTCAAACTGTGTTAGGACCATGTTTGTGCAGTAGACTGATTTTTTGCCACAGAACCAAGCCTCTGATTACTCTTTCAAACAAGCCTGGTGCTAAGACTTCTTCGTTGTATCCCTGCTGGCACTGAAGTTCTTGAAACCTTGACACTTACTTATTGAATTCAAAGGCATCTCGGATAACAGCAGCAGAAACAACAAAGGCTATATTGATCAGTGGCCTCAGGGAAAACTAATGAGCCCACATGACACTCTAGTGTATGTTTTTCCAGAGATTTAGTCTTGAAGACACATTTTCTCAAAAAAGTCTGAAGAGGTCCAATGACAACAGAGGCTCTTTCCTCTGATTTAGAGGATGATGTATTATATCCAGTGGGAGAAGTTTTCAATTTTTTTTTTCCTAAGAGGCAATTGCACTGGTACTTTAAGTGTATTCACTTAATTGAACATATATGTGTTTTATACCACAAATGTCACTAGTTATTTCATAATTATACTTTAAATGACAGGTGATCGGAAATACTCAAACAGCATGATGTGTTCCTAGTGATTTAAATATCTGATATCTTAGTGATAAAAATATATAAACACATAAAGGAATAAATAATTAAGTAAATATAAAAGAAAACATTTAAATATGATGTTGGTGAAGGAGGCAAATTACATGAGACAACTTTGAGAAGAGTAATCTGCTCTTTAGATAATTAGTGCATATGACATGGAGGAAAATGTAATTTAAGTATTTTCATGTAGCTTTTGCGCTTGCTCTCCATTTCTATTTTTCCTCTTTTTGCATGGAATACTTCTCTGCAAACTTGAGCAATCTGTTCTCAGAAATTTATTACAAGGTGGCCATCTGTCACGATTCACCAACACAGGCGGGAGTCATAAGGGTTCGTTTGGTCTCAGGAGTGCAAAAGACACAGCAGGGGACAAATCAGTTTACTCACAGCAATGCATTTTTATTGAATGCTAACAACTCAGTTTCGATAGAGGGGAGAGATACAGGAAGCAAAGTACAGAGAGAAAAAGAGGGGGAATGGGGAAATAGCTATCAACAGATGAGATGGATGTCCTGGTGGTCCTCTGCCAATAGACGGGCCTTCATCCGTGGGGAGATCTCCAAAGCTTCTCCAGAGAGTCACTTTTTTATAGTCCTTTTCCAAAGAGAGTGGCTTCTGGCCAAGAGATGGGGAAATTTATGGACCATTGTGAGGTGCTCCGAGAGGCAGGTGCAGACGTGCAGAACATGCAGTTTTCCATTGGTACCATGACAGCACAGTCCAGTAACACACCTGCAAACAGTCACTTGGCAAGCATCCACCTCGACCAGGCCAGAAACTCCTGTCCAAAGCTGACCGGGGTGGGGGTCCTCGGGGTCTTCTTGTGACGATTGTGAGGCAAAAAATGAGGGAAACTCCAGACCGTCTCTTACACCAACAGACTGTCCTCTTTAGCCACTGTAACAGCACCTTCAGAAGTTGGCTCATCCGACTGGTGAGGTACAGAAGAATTTTTTGGGGCATCCTTGTAACTGCCTGTTTCTTCATATCTAAAAGGAAGAATGATCTGCAAACTCAAGCTTCTGAGAAAAATTATGAGTTCTTCCTGCATTTTTTTCTTCCTAATATATTTCTAGTGGCCATATATCCTTGTTTAATTGGCATCTGATTATGTATTTTTTCTTTCATATATGAAAATAATTTTTTTTTCTATTAAATTTTAAGTTCTGTGCAGGACTCCAGAGGTCAAATTTTTTTAATTTGTGTTTTTAGCGTGGAAATGAAAAGCAAAGATTTACAAATTATTTTGAGAAAGAGCATGTAAAAAATCTGTGCTATCTCTTGAATTATATGTAGGGGGTTTTTATCTTTTTCTTATTAGGCAGGAAATCTTGAACGTAGGCCAGGTGTGGCAGGGCAGGGACAGGGGCTGATGCAGGAGCAGGGAGTGCCCAGGGAAGCAGGCAGCCTGGCAGCCACAGGGCAGTGAGGAGCCAGCAAGGGGAGCCAGCCTGGGCAGCCAGGCAAGCTGCCAGAACCTGACCAGCAGAATGGAAGGCTGGTGACAAAGGACACAAAATTACTTGATTCCCTGTCAAAGGTTTTGATGGAATCAACAAGTTCAGTGAAATGTTTTGATTCTATTAAATCAGAATTACATCGGAATGGCCCTTGCTGGCAAATTTCTGACTGACCAACAATCTCAACTTCATTGCAGTGATGAATATATACAGAATATATGCAGAATACATACAGTTTAGTCCAAGAAGTGCTTGACTATATTCTTTAATTCAACGCCAACTCAACAAAAATTAGTTTAAAAAGAAAGCTGTCCAAATCAGAGATTACTTGGTACACCAAGAGTCATCTTCATTTTCCATTTTACAAGTAAACAAGTCAGAGATAGCCAAGTTTGTTATTTATTTTTTTAACTGATGGTCAATTAAAGAAAATACATTTAAAAGTTACAGGCTGTTTCTAGAAACTTCTTTTCAACTGAGAGTTACAATCTGATGTTACAGCCGGCTGTCCACCAAGAGCAAACATCCCACTCCTCTTGGTAACCTGCAGCTCTTCACCACACCTTGTGTGGTATTGACATCTCATGTAGCCTCAGCATGTCTCAGACCAGTGAGCTGATGCAGAGTCCATTTTTTTGGTTTGGTTTGGTTTGGTTTGGTTTGGTAGTGAAACTTCAGGCAGATGGGCCACTTCACCCTACAGCTCCCATTTGGTGCATGAGGAGGGTGGGAAAGAGCCCATGGACTAATTATCCAGGTCCTGGCAGGTAGCTGACCATCGACACGTGTGCAGCACGCCTCCAGCCCTGCATAAACATACAGGTACTTCTGAAACTTCTCTGCCACTGTCCACAAAAATAAAATGGTCTTCCACAAAACAATTACTGCCTTGTACAATTTTAAATGTTGGCAGTGTCTTTTGACTTTAATCTCTGGCAGTGCAGTGACTCATAACCAATGGCTATGACTGCAGCTCAGATGAATATTTATTATTAATACTGCATTTACTATCCCACTAAATTCTTTGAGACAATGGACTGTTAAGTAGCATGAGGCTGACTGAAGTGCCTCCACCATTTAGGGGTTAGCAACTAAACAGCATTATATAATTTGAGTCAATTTCTGCCCAAGATTCCAGGGAGTGAACTCATCAGGATTACTCATTGTTAAAGGAGTGCCTCAGGGTCTAGTACTTTGACTTTATTATTTTTTCCTTCAGCTATTCAAAACCTTGGTTGGTTTGTAGGAAATGTTAATTATCCTTTCTGTGCTGATGTCCCACTGCTGTTTTATAAGCAGAGCTTTGCTTGTACAACTTCAAAAGAAATCTTCAAACTCAATATTACCAAGTTTGAATATTATCTAATTAACCTCCCAGTCTGTCATGCCTTGTTGGTTATCATGAAATAATCACAGCCCCTCAGGTGTTGAAGCTCTAGATGCAGCTAAGTGCCTTTAATTCCCTAAGGGAGTGATTAGCTCATGATAACAATGCTCCCTTGAGTTGTTTTATTGCTTTTATAAAAAGACTTTATTGTGAGGGAAATGTTTATTTTTATGCAGGAGGAAGATGGAGCTGACAGTTGAGGCTGGTGAGTGACTGCAGCTGTTACTCCTGAGCCGTGGTGCAAACCTTGATATATTTGCTCATTTCTGATACTCCTTGGACAATCACAATATGCTGGCTGGTAATTAGGCTCCTGCTGAACTCACAGTGTGAAGACAGAAAATAAATACTTCTAGTTCTGCCAGAGGTGAGCAGTTAAAACAAAACAAGACAAAGCAAAACTAGAAGTCCCTTCTAATGCAGGGACCATAATCCCCAGAGTCTGGAGTATTTCAATGCTCTGGAAGTTGCTGGATTGATTTCTGTGCATTGTATCCCAATGAAAAATCTCTGTAAAAGTACAGAAAATAGAACATTCAAGTCAGTAAGTCAATAACATTTCATTTCTTGCAAAATCATGACAGCATAATTTCTAAATATAAAACCCCAATATCAGTCAATTGTAGGTCTCTGACCATTGACAACTAAAGTAATACAGGCTTTGCTAACTCTGCTGCCTTCAGTTCTCTTTTCCCACAAGCGGTATGCTCCAGAACATTGCTCTTACAGCACCTCACTGTACAGAGCCATGTAAGAAATGTTGTCTCTTCCTGCCAAGTTGTCCAGTTCCTTTTCATGTAAACAAAAGGACTGTAGTTCAAAGACATGTACATTTGAGACTTGCCTACTGATAACTAGGCAGTTGTTTTTTTACAGAATTATAATGCTTGGTTGCAGAATTGGTTCATTACAGATGAAAGGAGAAAAAGAATGCTTAATTGACTAAAGAAGAGTCAAAAAAAATGTGGCTTTTTTCTTGTATGGAATGACCACAAAGAAAAAATAAGCCAATTTGCAAAACAAGCATACTCTTAAGAGCTGCTTGCTATAGCTAATGATATAGAACTTCTTCAAGGAGAGTAATGTGAGCAGGATATCTCATTCTGGGCATCACTGTATTGGTTTATAAATTTAGACCTAAATTTTCTGAAATTTTTCCTATTTTTGATACAAAGAGTTCTATGAGGATTTCTAAACCTTAAGTTATTGGCATACACATTCATCACTGGCATATGCTCTCAGCTTCACCTTGTATTTTTGTTCCAGATCATCCTTTGTCCTTTTGTTGTGGTCATAGATATCTGATATCTTCCTATTCTCTCAGAAATTATATTGTGTTAAAAACCAGCCAGTTTACTTAATTTAGTGATTTATGAAAGGCTCAGCAAGTAGGGATCAGGTCTGAATTTGTTCTGAATAATTTTGTCATAGTATCTCAACACTCCTTTGTTAACAACTTCATATCCACCAGATGAAGAATCATAGAATCATAGAATGGTTAGGATTAGAAACAAACTTAAAAATGGTTTACTTCCAACTACCCTGCCATGGATAGGGGTGCCACCCAGGATATATGCAGGAACCCTCAAAATTTACTTTTTAGATGCCAGTACAAGCCTCAGGGTTGATGGCCATGAGATACAGCAATTTTTAGCAACTTCATTTCACGTGTGGATTTACATATTTACATACAGTTTTATATCTGTATATCCCAAATTACAGAATTCGTTCTTCAATTCTAACAAAACTTTCCTGCTAACTTTAAATGTAAAGATAATCCTCAATATTTGTATTTCTGGAGTTGAATACTTCGAAAACTCAGTGCTGTCTTTGCCACCAACACGTAATGTGCAAAGGAAAACAAACATGTAAGGATGTCTACCTCCAGAGGAAACTGCAACTGAATTATGTACACATGCAAAGGCAGGAAGGCTCACATGACATGTAAAATCTTGGTATACTTGTCCAAAAAGTCCATAATCTCAGGACTGGAATAAGAAAATCAGTTGTGTGATTCAATATTCTTTTTTTATTTATAAATTTATCTCAGATTTTGGTATCAGTGTTTGGCAAAAAAATACTGAATTTAATGATGGCTACTTATTTTAATCTTTTCCATGACATCTTTTTACTGGTAACTGCTTCCTACAAGAATGTGAGCAGCACACTCACTTTCTCAAGAAAAAAATCAGTGGATAAAAGATGGTTCATCTTAAGAAAAATTCTTTTTTGTCTAAATAAGACCAGTCTAGCCAATCTGACCAGTTGTATGACTGGGGTTTTGATGATATTCAGACAAGAGTATATCATAAGTATTGGATCAAAGTGTTGAAATGTCTGAGAGTATTAGTGGAAAAGGAAACTCTGAAGGAGCTCACACATTGTCCATAAGGACATTTTGTTTCCTAGGTAACAGCTCCTGGTGATAACAGTCACACATCCCAGAGCTGCACATGGAAACCCTTTGCTGTGCACAACTTTCATTTGTCAATAGCACTGCCTGGTTTTGAGCACAGTGTTTTGGCATAACATCTCTTAACTACAAAACAAGTAAGTACCTATAACAACTCCTTTGCTGAATACTCTTGTAATGTGTGTTGCGGGTGGTAACTGTGAAAAAACCTGTTTTAGGCTGTTCTGGAGGCAAAATTCTAGATATTTCTCACTATTTGTTGATGACAACACAGGCTCTCCCTACCTGAAAAAAAGCAGGAACTGCCCGGTAGATCTTTCTGTTACTGTTCTGTTTAATAGTCTATAAATACATCCTGGGTAATCAAAGCAAGAGCTTTATGTCAGCAATTTAACTCTTGAGTTCTCATTTTTCCTAAAAGAGGAAATGAAACATTCCTTTAAACAGAAAGAAGTATCGTATCATAAAAATAATTCAGGAATGTGCAGGTCTAATGAATTGTGATGTACAATTTTATTCCACTTTACAATGAACTTCTCACAGCAATTTAAGGTTTCTTTAAAAACTATTTTTTTCTAACTATGCAATGTAAGTTATTTTATTGTGCCCTATTGTCAATCAGAATTACATGGTTCATTTAATAATTGTTACCTTATCACTTAAGTTCCAAGAGAGCTTTGCAAAAGTTGTTTCTTTGTCTGTGTGTATGATTGCACATAACAGTTATGCTTCTCCATAAATGAGACAACATGATCAACACTAAAAACAATTTTAAGGCGTTTTTATGATTTTTACTGTGATGAAAATATTGCCTCTTAATGAACCCTAATGAAGCAGTACTTTACACACAGTGTGAAAAGTTGCCAAGAGGTGTAAACCAATTATTATGACAAAAAGCATGAGTTTGGAAGAGACATTTCTCTCATGAAGAGCGTGTGTGAAAAAGCAGAATGAAGAAATCCTTAGGGGAAAAATTAATTTTAATAAGCTTCCATGCGTGCACAAAGACTGTGTAAATCTAGGCTTCGAGTGTAATGGGTACTACAGTAATCACCTAGAAACTTGAAATAAGAATCAACTAAACAACTGTCTTGCCAGTCTGTGAACAAAGCTTAGTTGCCATTGCCAAATGACAATAATTTCTTGCTGGAGATGACTCAGGTGAAGGCCCTGGCCACATTCCCCTCTCAGAGGCAGATGCTTCCTCCCTGGACTTCCCAGCCACTTGCAGCAATTGCTCTGATGCTTTGCTTTCCTTTCCTTTCATTATTTCTTCCTTATGTCCTGGGGTGTTCTACACTGTGCAGTTTTTGCATGGTTTACCTTGAAGAAATGCAGGTTCAAATAAATATAGAACCTTGATAAAATTATTAATGCAATAAGGTAGAAAATGTAAAAGAAAAGCATTTCCAGAATCACTGATGCTCTTTATCCTTAGCAGGCTCTATCTTCTTTTTTTCAGGCCTGTCATTTTGTGACTTCCGCAAAATCTTATCAGAAGGTGCACAGCAGGCTGAGTAGGAAGGTAGTGGGAGTTTAACTGATACAACTGTCATGTGCCTGGCAGACTAAGTTTTCCTCATGCATGAAGTACCCATGTACAGATCTTTGCTGTGAAGGATCTGCCATGTGTGGAGTTCAGTCCCATGAACTGACTAATTCAAACCATGTGCATTCGAAAAAAAGTATTGGGGTGTTTCTGACTTGACACTTTACTGACAGAGTACAAATATTCTGTCTGTGAATGTATATTCCTCTACACACCATTGAGCAGTGGCAAAGAGCTATTTCTTCTGAGCATCTTCTATCCATCTGATGTTTTCCACTTTATACAGTAGAAGAAGTTCAAAGGCTTTTCTCTAACAATAAAGCAGTTCCTTCCTTCTCTACAGATGTGAAGAAGCAAGAGGGTGTCTACAGTGTAGTGTAGGGAGGACACACTGAAAATACTCAGGAAAATTTCAAACCTGGTCACCAATATGAATTATTCGATAGGAGTGATACAAGATTTGGTGAATATGAAGAGGTGAAAAGTAAAACAGAAATTAAATACTGGTGAAAAAATGTGCAATGGAAATTATCTATTCCAGCATAAATCCAGCCCTCCACTAGGAAGAGGTGATTAATTTTTTTTTAAAAATTCACTTATCCAGTTCCATCAACATCATGTTGAGCACTCCTATGTCACAGACTTCCTCACATATCTGCAAAATTCCTACTTGCATAACTTCAGTCTCCTCCTAGACTTCCAAGAAATATTCCCTTATGTCTACCATCTCCCATGTATTTGTCCCCTTCACAATTTTTTAAGAAAAGTAGGACCGATAAAATTAAATGTAAACTGTTGCATACTCAAGCACAGTAAATGAAGACCATGCAGTCTAGTATCAGTAATCAGTAGTAGAAGAATCCTGTCTCAAGCATCCATAATTTTTCTTGAAGCTTAACCACGCAGATATTAAGGCAGAGAAAATTATATTGAAGAATATATTTTCAATAAAGTTCCTTCCTCTTTCATCTTTCTCTCAATTTACATAGCCCTGGAAAAGCCTGGTCCAGAGGCTCTCGAAACCAGCTGCTCAAGGACATCCAATTCATCACTACCACTACCATCCTCTAGTTGTAGTGCTTGAATGCCACTCAGATAATTATGTGTATTCTGGTCACTGATGCTGCCAAGCTGAATAAAAATGACCATTTTTCTCTCTGTTTAATTTTCACTGTCTAGCTGTACTTTTCTTTCCATAAATTCATTTTCTTTACCTTTTTTCTCACTCTTATCCACTCATCTTGTATGTGTGACTAATTTTAATTACACTGGCATTCCCCTCTGGGAAGTGAACAGGAGGCTTGATAATGCTTTGGATTGGTGCCCAAAAGGGCTGCACTTTCATTGGCCACTTGTGTATTTTCAAATGAGACAAGAGAACATTAGTAATATTGTGAAACAAGCCCACCTCAGGAATGCAATAAACTGGAGGGGAAGAGTGTCCCATGCTTTTATCACACAAGATGCAGGCAGGATGTGAAACTTTGTCTGTGCTCTACATGGTGAAGGTAGATCAGATGAAGTGGGACAAATCCAGTGTGGCCCATGAGCTGGTTCTGCTCAGTCATACTTTCACATGTCTGTGGTGTTTCACAGTCCAGCTTCTGGTTATTCAGCCGTTAGCTGCCCTGTACCATGGGCTGTTGCATTCTCACAGCAAGGAACTTTTTGTCTATCATGAGTGTCTCCAACAGGCAGCAATGTGACTGCTGCTGCAAAGGTGATGAACTGGTTCACACAGCAGTGATGGCTTGCTGGTGTGTGACTGACTTGGATGGGCAAGTAGTCTAGACTGCCAGCTGGGGAAAGAGGAAATAAAGGAGGAATTCGCCACAAGGGAAGAAGACATCTGAGTATAATCTGAAGCTAAAAATATAATTTTTATTTATCTTAGCATATTTCTCAGGCATTCCAGTAGATACTTCACATTAAGAACAGGAAATGCCTCTGAAGCACAATATCTTCAGAGAAAACTGGAAAAGAAATTTGAGTCTCTACACAGGAAGCATTAGAAATCATGAGAACTAAAACACACCTATTGAGAAAAGTGGAATGCACAGGAGTGATTTCACTGCAGCAAAATGGAGAGGTTTTCTAGGCATGTAAGTCTCAGAGATTTGGAATAGCTGGGGAACTGGCAGATATTTTAGCATGTCATCAGTGAGTCATTAGTGTGTCATCAGCAACAATTTGTTAGCAGCTAGTCTATTATAAAAAGAAATAACTTATGGCCTTTGTGAGCCTGAATTAAATATGATATCTTTCTGAATCAAAATAAACTCAATAAACGCTTCTCTGACAATTAACCTACTGGCAGCAGCACTGGCTGATTACTTCTGTGACCTATCTCAGCTTTCATGCAAGAGAGATAATTTTCCTAAAAAAGATTTTGGTTTGTTTGTTTTCTGGTCAAGTTTCTCGCTGATGGTTTTACATGCATTCATTTTTTTAAGGCAAAGTTTTAATGGCCAGATCTGGAAAATAATTTTGTGTAGGTTTAAAAACCTAAAGCCCAAATGAAGCTCTAGGTCTCCTTTCTCTTTTCACTCTAGCCTGCTCTATAACCTGGGAAGTATGAGAATCATAAATACGGTCAGTTTCTCCAGTAGAATTTCCTGTATGTTTACTGTTCTGCTCCTGACCATGACCAGCTGTAGTGCAGTCTGACATTTCTTTCATGCCTGGCCCATGAATGATTCTCCATTCAGCTCCTCTTCAGTGCCTGATTTATTAGATACTGCAAATCTAATGAATATGACTCTGTAAAAAAAATCCTGCTTGAAACGGTCTTCCCAAAAGCTCAGTGATTTCTGTAGTCATTTGCCATGTGGGAAACATATACTCAGATTTGTCTAAGGGGATATGAACTTTCATTTCCCAAGACACTTTTGTAACCACTGGATTGTCAGGTATCTTTTGGTGAAATACTCATCATAACAGTTTTTTCCACCTCTAATGTCAGCTTCTAATGTCCTTGGGCACTCAGTGTCCTAACCACTAAGTCACACATATATGAAGTCACACTTTGTCTGGATCTAAGAATATATAACCAGTCTACACAGATGGAATCAAAATGTTGCATTGCTCACTGTCATAACTTGAATAATATGTTTCCTTAGGACATGATGTGAATTTAAATTATGAATGCCTGAGTTAAAAAAAAAAATAAAAGAGACGGCTTGTGTCACCATTGTTTCCCATGGTGTTTTGGAAGTGAGATTTGTCTCCGTTTCTGAGGACTTATATATCTCAAAAAATGTTCTGTAAATTGCATTTTGAAGAGAAATGGCATCTTCTGTCAATAGTGTTCAGTACATGATGCATGCACAGCTTGAAACACTGTCCCCATCCTTCAGCATTTCCCTAGGGGATCTTGAAGATTTTGCAATTGGGCCCATGATATCCTTCAAATCAAGCACATGTCCAAGGAGAGTATTAGATCTCCCAAACAAATATTGTTCATGCAAGTTCATACACAGATATGTTCTCTGTTCTTGCAAGAGTTCTTCCTGCATTAAAAATCATTCACGAGGAGACTGGATATAGTCTGTGATAATAACATTGAAACTGAGCACATTAAGTTCAGATAGCAAAAACTGTGTTCTGAAGTATGCATAACTTTCCTTTATAAATACCTGAAAACTCTTAATTCTTAGCCAAATTTGAAAAAAAAAAAACAGCATAAAATTAATTATACGGCTCAGATAAGATTAATCAAAGATCTTCATTTAGGATGCTCCTTCAAATGACCACTACACGGGGAAGATTTACATACAAAGTAACTAGTAAAATTTATCAGAAAAAACCCCAAATCACTGCCCTGTGTAATTTATTGTCGCTAAGTCCTCTACTGTTAAGAAACAAGGTGTTCAAGAAATTAATTCAAGTTGTCATGGAACAAACTTGAGTTTAGATGTGCCAGATTGTGCAACTGCAGAACTTGCTCTTCCTTTAGCATCCTGGTATTCATATTAGACTTGGTTTTATTTATAGAGAAATATTCAAGTTTGATCAATTGTGCTGATCAAACAATTGTTGTGGCAATGTAAAAAATGGAAATAATAAATACTGATTTAGAACAATTAACAGCTAATTTGACAAATTGTTTCAGGGGAAACTAGACATTACCTTTTTTGTTGGTTCAGAAGGTATTAAAGTCAGTTCTTGAGAAGAAACAGTGATCTCAGAGTAAATGAGTGTTCTCTTCAGCACTTGCACTCAATACAGAGCATGTTAGAGGATATGGTTCATACCAGGTAGCTCATTATTCTAGAGTACTGCTGAGTACAAGGCCCATTAATTTTTACGGAGGGTAAGAAAAAATCTGGGCACTGGTATTTTGAAGGCTTGTGGATATGGCACTTAGGGACATGGCTTAGTGATCAACTTGGCAGTGCTGGATTAATGGTTGGCTACAATGATCTTAGAGGTCTTTTCCAAACTAAACAACTCTGTGATTCTGTGATATGTTATAGTCAAAGTTTTTTTATAGGTCTGATTTCTTCATGCCTGGAAAGGGGAAATGGAGCTTCAATTTTGCAAGCATCCCAACCAAAAACTACTTTGAGAAAATGGCAAAAACCTGACGTTTTATCTCTCTAATATCAGTTGAATAAATACAATTATTCTTGATTGCTATCAAACAATTGTTCTGATATTTTACTATCATGGATCAGCTATTACTGAAATACAGAAGAACTTGATAGTTTGTTTTTTTCTTTCTGTTTTTCTGCTGAATTCCCGGACATTGAAATTTCTCTGAGCTTTTTTGCTTTATTTCTCATCCTGCTTTAGAGTCTAAACAGCATATTTAATGCTTACTGGTTAAGCAATTTTAAGAGGAACCTGATCCATGAGATTTAAATGGATTCTTTTGTTGATCACATTCTCATTTTTTCTTTCTTTTTTACCTCAGCATGCTAGTCTTTCAGCTCAGGAAACTGAAGTTGCTCATGTGGGATGATCCCATAAAAATTTCTCAGTCAGGTGGCCAAGGGCATCTGCTGGTTTCGTTCGGAATGTGCTGTTTCCCCTGAAAATCCAAAATAATTTTACACCTCTACCTTCAGCACTCTTTTGCACCACAGGCTTAAAGAGTTCCATTTCCACATTACTCGATTAATACAGTGTATAAATTCATATTGGAAGGTCTTCTAGAATATAAGGTAAACAGAAAGTGCCAAAGCGGTGCTAAACCCACAAGAGTTTCAAAAAGCTCACAGATTGGTGACACTATTCTACAGTATGTATACAATATATACATATTCTACAGTAGTTATACAATAATTTCTGAAGTTCTACTTTTCTTTTAGTCAGGTAAAATTCTGTGAGTCATATTAAATTCTGTGTATTTTGTATATTCACATCTTATGTTTGTGGGCCTCAGTTTTTCCATTGCAAATACCTATTTTACACAGCCTGGATCTCTCAGTTGCAGAAGTGTCACTCCTATTGTGTATTGGTATAACTGAAAGAACATTAGGATTTGTTGTGTAAATGTGAGAATCTGCCATCTGTTTGGCAATGGGAAGATAAAAACTGAGGGAAAACATTAGAGGTGTTAGAATACCTACCAGCTGGAAACTGAGGGAAAACATAGGAAGAAATAAAATACCTGCCAGTTGGAAGAAAGATACAGCTGGTTGCAAAATGCCTGCTTTAAGGGTGCAAATTCAGGCAGCAAACTACAGAAAGACACACTGGGAAATCGCTCCTAAAGACAGCCTTAAACTAGAAAACTAGCAGATCTAAAGAAATTTCTGGGGAAGATGATCTTGAAAACATGTTTTTTGTTGTGGGGTAGCTGCTACAATTCTGACACATTATACGCCTATGATGTTTATATTCAGAATAAACTCAGAAAAAAAAAAAAGCCAGTAGAAAATTATATTAAGGGAAGGAACAAAATAACTTCAGAAGGAAGAATCACAGGCCCATTGCCATCTCCACAGTGCTCTCTGTGTGGTTTGCTAATTAATATCTTCAAAAGCAGAGATAAACACTCTTTTGTCCCTTTTTATTTGATGATCTTGATTAATTAAAGTACAAGTTTCCTTTAAAAAGTCGAGGCTGCCTTTAATTGTGTTACTAAGTGTGGCACTTTCTGTTCTTCAGTAGCATTACACAGTGCATGCAGCCAGTTTTGCTGATTGAAGAGTTTTAAAAATTAAGGCAGGCTGTGTGGACATTTAGTAGCTGACTACAGCAAAATTGGTTAATGACTAGTATCATCTAAATGAGGCAGCAAGCTGAAAGACTCATAATCTCTCCCCATGCACAAATTTTAATTAAATAATTATAATGTCCTTGTTGTAATTATTTATCAGTAACTATGCTCCTGAGTATTGTCTCTTTTACTTTCGTCTGTTCTCTCAGCTCAGCTGTACAATGAAAAAAACAGTTTCAAAGGTCTGGTATGATTAATTCTTATTACCGAGGGCCCTATTCTGCTGCCATTATTCAATGTGATTAGTACTTTACTGCACAATTAGCCACATTGAGTTCAACGGGTCTGTGTGCACTAAGGTACTGCTCAAAGGGGTGGCAGAATTGGATCCCAACTAACAACAAATTTGAGACTGATGGTCTAAAAGGATGGATAGGATACCTCCTTGGTGAGAAGGCAGTCAAGAAAAGAGCCTGTAAACCCTGCAAAAGCTTTTTGTACTTCTGAGGCTCATTCAAACGCTTGGTACCTCTTCTTTCACCTGGGGACATGGAAAGACAGCTCAGCCACCACAATCTTTAGCTCCTGCTGAAGTATGGGTCCCATACCATTTCCTTTAAGCAGCTAAGCCAGACTCACTCATGTTTAAAACTGTAGGTCTTGACGTCTCAGTAGCTATCAATAAGACACAGTTCTTACATAAAATTAAAATAATTTCACTGAGCTGTTTTCTTTTAATATGTAAACTGTGTTCACATGTAAGCATGAGAGCATGAATACTCAAATCCCAAATACACAGATATCTCCTGTTGTGACACAGTAGAGACCAAACAACCAGAATAAGATTTAAATTATAAGCATTGACCTTGATTATCTCAAAATTTCGTCTTAAAACTGACAACAACCTCGAGATACATTAAGACCAGAGCATAATAAAGTTATGTGTGCTGCATGAAGAAAAAAATCAAGAGCTGCAGGGCAACAATTTTTTAAATAAAAACAGTCCTTGTGGAATATGTAGGGATGATATTTTCTTGAATGGGTAGTGTAGGCATTATGCTATTTTATGTATGTGTTATGTGTCTGAGTTTAGACAAGCAGTTATGGAAATAGGAATGTCTCAGCATTTGAATTTTGAAAAGAAAAAATATTAGAATACCTTAAACTATATAATTATATTGCACAATTAAGAAGCGTCATAAACTATTATGAAACCTTGTTCAATGGTGTGCAATAATGACAAAGTAGAAATGGCTTGGGAATCTGGATTTCTCAGAAATGCTAAGATACAATTTCATGCAGAAAACAAAGGAAAAAAGACAATTCAGTGCATTCTGCAGTAGTTAAGTTTACAAAAATAGATGGGGTTTACTCCTTTTATGCAATCTCTGTTAACAATTCAGAATTTCTCTCTTAAAACCTATCAGACTTGAGGACAGTACTGGGTGTCTACAGGGCCACCCACTCACTTCTTTTGGAAAAAGATTTAAAAGTTACCATAGAACATAGAATGACCAAATGCAGTAAACATTTGGCTCTTCAGTCATAATACACAAACTGAAGAGGGAAGAGTTGATTCTTAAGCTGTACAAAACAATTAATTAGTAAAGGCAAAACAAGAAGGTTAATGAAATGGAGACATGACTTGTGCACTTAGAGAAAGCCAGATTTCACAGAGGACTCTGCAGGTAGTACTTGGATCCCAGTGGGATCCAGCACATATCATAATGCTGATGCATCTTTCTGGATAGTGTGGACAAAAAGAATCCCTTTCTTCCAAGTAATGATTGTGTTTTCAGTCCCAAAAATTCATCCTATTAGTAACCTGAACAAAAAACGTTATGGTGGGCAGTGTCCATTTGTATCTGCTGGGTTGCCTGCTTAACACTCCTTTTAAGAAAGTTACACAAAAGGAAAAATGGATATTACTCCTCTTTTAAACAGCTGGACTTCTCATGAGGAAAAAAATAATCTTTTGATACAGTGAATTACAATTTTTGATTACAAATATTTTTAAAAGGCTAATAGTCAAAACACATTAAAACAAACAGTAAGAAATTTTTTAACTGTACCAGGAACAATAGGCTAAATACGTGCCTGGGTCAAATGGGCCACTAAAGTTGTAATTAAAACTGATGAAGAGATTGTGGAGAAATTGCATTAAATTCTTTGTAATCAGTCTTCACTAATGAGTATGAGGCAGACATTTCTTAACTCAAGGTTAATTTTTACAGATGCAGCATTGTCAGAGAAAGTGGCCTCTGAATATGAGACATTTTAGCAACTAGATAAAGTTAATGGTAGAAAATCCCTGGGGATGGATAATATTCATTTGAGAGTTTCAAAAAGGAAAAACAAAAAGTAGCTGAACTACTAACTAAAATAGGCAATGTACCTCTAATAGCAGGAGCCATTCCTGAGGATTGATTTTTATCTAAGGGAAGAAAGAACAAAGGATGACCTTGGGAATTCCAGAAAAAGGAACAGTGCTTTATAACCACTGGAAAAAAAAATTGTCCAAAACCATTTTCATAACCAGCCATTAAAAAACCATTTTGAAACTACCTATGTATTAGTGCTAAAAATGTATGGTAGGTTTTTAATTGATCTTTACATTTTCTCTGGGTGTAATTTCTATTTTTCCACCCTCACAAAAATTCAGAAAGGAAATCACAGGTATTTGGAGAGGAATACAAGTAGGTATAATTTATATTGACTTGCAAATTCTTCTAACAATGTCCCTTGGCAAGGACTGTAGGCAAATATTTATCACAGCACATTGAGAAAAAAAAAATCCTGTCATGTTCCAAAAACAGTTTGGTGCATGGGATAAGATTTGTGAGTCATCACCAGCCAGCCTATCTATCTGAGTTATTCAAGATTTAACATGCTTTAGATTCACACATGTTCTGCAGGAAGGACAGTAATTTTTTCCAGGCAAATTCTTGTTTTGCCAAGAGAGCTGTATCACTTAAAAAAGCCCCCCCAAACCATCAGCAACACCTGAAGCAGTCTTTGGGAGAGCACAGCAGTTCCCAGGTGAACCCTTGAGCTGTGGAGAACACAGCCTGTCTGGGGAACATTGAGGTGAATACTCACTGCTCCTCATATCCAGTGGGATGAACTGCACTGAAGGGCAATAGAGCTGTGGGCTCAGATTTTAAAAATAAACTGCAACCTGCAGGAACACAACCACTGACGGAGGGCATAGGCCAGGTTTTTGAAAAATTTGAGTGGAGATAGGTTTGTCCCAAAAAAGAAGGCACAAATACCAGCAAACATTTTCAAGCCAAATATTCAGGATGTTCTTAAGCTTTACTTCGTTTTTGAAGTTAGCTAAAGACTCTGACTCTGGTTTTTTTCATGAAAGAAATAACCCTTTTAGGGGGGATATTTACTTTGCAAGTGATATTGTATTTGTTGGAGATTATTGCAGAAATAAAGATTGTGAAAATAATGGTGAATAATGGAGACAAGATTATTCTGCAGCACATTAAATTATTAGAAATAATATGCAAAACTGTACACAATGAATTACAAAATGAAGAATATTTCAAAAACAATTTTCCATTCCAAGTTCTCTCATAACATATGGTCACCTGTGAAAGCAGTAGATTGATCCTGAAAAGCGATTTGCAGCTAAATCCAACATTTTCTGTGATTTTCTTTCCATTGGCAGAAGGATAAGTTTTGGCAGGTGGTAACTTGCTTTCTGTAATCACAGTTAAGTTTACGATAGTGTTTAGCAAAACAGTAACTATAGTTCCCACTGATTATTGACAACAGTGGGGGTAGAACAACAAAACTTTTGACACCATAACAACCTCAATGCTAGTTAAAAGTGAACTTTTATAGCTTTTACTAATCTTTAGAAAGAAGAATCGTGGCTTTGTTACATTTATGGACCATTCTTGTTGCTAAGATATCAAAGCATAAGTAATTAAGCTTTGATGTTTTCTTGTACTTGTATAGGTGAGATGTTCCTACTTTCAAGAGAGGAGACAATAGTAAATTAAATTAGTCCTTAATATAACCACACTATGCTAAGGCTTTTGTCAGTTTAATTGTGTTTTTTAAAAGTATGATTTCTTCATGTTGTAACCAAATAGACCAGTGAAACTTTCTAGGGCATTGTAGACCAGGCCAGAGTGACTTTTTCATTTACATGTTAATGGAGTCTGGTCCAGTAGAGTTAATTGAAGAACGTGCATAAAGATTTGTTTGCTCTGTGGACAGATGCAATGAAAAAATCTGTTTAAAGCTGTACACCAGGGCATGAATATTGATGTGAATGGGAAAGTAAATTATTATAGGAAAGTAATTTTTATCACATACGCAATATAGTTTGAATTCCATGGAGGGAAAAACATATATGCAGTTTCATACATGCCTTAATTTTAAATAAGAGACACCAGTGATTAAGAAAGTAATATACTCTTTGTTTCCCCTACTGTGCTTCCTGCAGTGTTTCTATATTTCCAGTTACAAATGGCAGAGTCTCAGCTGTCAAGGTGGACATCCACAGGGGTGTGTGCAGTATGTCCTTGAAGCCTCTCTGCATATGTCAGCTTGACCTATGTCTTTTCCCATCCATTTTCTCCATGTCTTCTTTTGAAGCCATGTGAAAACAGAACAGTTTCTTTAAGGAACCATAAGAAAGCAAGTTCAGTAACAGATTTTCTGGAGGGCTGAGGGCGTTTTCCTGCCAGCTCATTGGCCACCAAGAGATAGATATGCCTTGAGCAGCCTTTTCCTACAAAGGAAAATGAAGGACCATAGGCTGGGGCTGCATTAATTTGAAGCTGAAGGGAAAACTGTGGATATTCACCCATTTGTGTGCATGGAGCTAGGAGGAAAAGATGACTAAATTATTTAAATGAACAGAAAGGGTCCAGACAAAAAACCCAACACAGCCAGCCAACCAACAAACCAAACAAAAACCCCAACTTTTGAATGCTGTTTAGGCTGTTGCATTTTGAGGCAATTACTTTTAGAGAGACTAATTTTTACTCTGGACACCTCAGAACTTAATTCACTTGAGAACAAATAAAAGCGAGTGCCATGTCAGAGGTCCTTTGATTCCAGCTGTCATTGCAAGAGGACACAGATATCTTTCATGTATGCTGTGTTATATCTGGCACCCTCATACAGATATCTGAGATACTCTGGAACCTCTAAAATGGCACTAGACACCTCTGTTAAAGAAATTACCTGAGCTTTCAGGACAGGATTTGGTTTGAGATTAAGACACCTGGATGTAGACATCTACATGTAGCTGTTGGCACATGACCTGAGTACCTAAATCCCAGTAAAAGGTCATAAAATAAGTTGCCAAAATATAGTGCAATTTGAGATACTCTTGGGCTTTTCTGAGACATCCATCTGGGGCTGTCAGAAATGACACTGTCCTGAGGCCATTAGAAGTGGAAGATGGAGGCCAGGTGGGTCTCCTAATGCATTGGAAATGCCAACACCCAAGTTTATTTAGTTAGCTAAATAGTGATTGCTATTTGGTATTCAGTGAATACAGAAATAATACAGTTTTCCTAAAGCATAAGTTCAGTGTTTTCCCCAGAAACTAGCAAATTACACATCCTATCATTTTGATGTTTTATGTTTTCTCATTTCGCATTAATGCAGTGTGACTATTCCCAGTATTGCCAAAGACATGTTCAGAAAAAACCGAAGACATACGACATTGTTACAGAGATTGAAACATATGTGCAATGCCATAGGTTGTTTGGGCAAATTTCGGGCCCACTGATCCTATGAAGTCTCAGAAAACCAGAAAGAAATCAAAATGGGATTATGTTCTTTGTTCTTTAACCATATCTTCTGCAAGGGCAATAAGAAATAGTAAAACCTCGAAGTGTCAAGGCAAACCACATCTCATGAGAATTCCCATGGGCAGAAGAGAGACTGAGAAAAAGTTTGTGCCACCATTGAGCCACTACAGTAGCAGCCTGTGTCCCCCTCATCCCTGGTCCCAGCCATATGCTCTTGCTACCTCCTGGCACTTTCTTGGGCACTTATCTGATCCCACGGAAACTAGATTTAAGGGGTTAAATTGGCAGAAAACTAACTTTTGGAAAGAGGTGATCAGACATTTTTCTGTCAGTTTATTGAGTTGAACCAGCTCGCTCCAGAGGTGGGCCTGTGCCAAATCCAGCACAAATGGAGAAGACTGGAACAATGGTAAAAATGAGACACTTTTCATAGCAGCTTGCTTTTGGGTGGACTAAAGTGTCATATATAACCATAGTCTCAGGTGGATGGACCTGTTGTTTTTAAAACATTCTGGACCCTTGCAGCATTCACAATATGCCTTTAGGGTTATCTTTTCCTGTGTAAAAATGCTTTGAGTGACAAAAAAATTCATTATATTTGTTTTGCTCTTACAGATTTCTAATGTATGGTGCTTTGTGAAAGCTGATGAAAACCCTGAGCTGTAGGAGTGCCAGACTCATCAGACCATCAGGTGAGGGACAGGTGAGACGGGGACTGTCCCAGTATGCCAAGCCCAAAGCCCAGGCTCTGCAGTGTGCCCTCTGTAATGGAGCTCCCTCCTCCTGCCCTGGAGCTATGTGGAGTGTGACCGTCACAAGCCGGCTTTTGAACAGCTGAAAACAGCAAACCCTGTACACAAGTAAGCAGATAGGATTTCACATGAGTAATGAGGCTGTGGGTGCCTGGGGAGGGTGTCCTGTTCATCACACTGCGTCTTCACACTAATGTGTAATTTACCTTCACATTTGCTACAATTTGCACTACTGGCAAGTTTTTACCTTGCAAATTCTCTTTCACGTGTTTATTTCTTCAGCACACAGATCTGAGACTGTCAACAGGCTTGGAGCTGCTCATCTAGTCCTGTCAGAGATGATGTTCCACAAACAGGGTGTCTAGTTTCTTTGGATAGGAGCTGGATTTTTTGGATACCAACAGTTTGGTTACTTTAGGCAATCTCCTAAGAGCTGAAAGCAATTGGAAACAGTAAGTAGCCTTTAATTTAAGGCAAAAAAAAGATTAAAGTGGGAAAAAGGAAGAAACAAACAACAGGACTGAAGTTCATATTATACCTAAGATTTTAATAGTATCACTCTGATGTAAATTTAGGTCTGTAATGAAAGTATACCAGCCCTGGGTGTCCCCACAAATGCTATGGCTGAACTGGGATCTTTTGGGTATCCTCACCAATTCTGGGGCTTTAGGCACATTGATCAGCTGTATGTGAAGAGAGATTACAGGAAACAGCCCCTAAACTTAGATCCTCTGCATCACACCTCGGTTAGATGCCTCAGGTAGTTTTAAACAGACAGTGTAAAACCCCTCTTTTCTATGTAAGTCAGTCAGTGGAACATTTGAAAACACACATACTAACAGGCTCTACAAAACTGAAAGAGACAACTTGGGGTCACTGCAAACCATGCTGTTTCCAGCATTTGCATCTAAACAACAGGCACTCTGATGACACAGACTTAGAAGAAATACACTTATTTCACTGGACTACATAAAATTGATGGGAAGAAATTAGCAGTAAAGAGTTTCCAGATCAGGGTTTGGCCTCTTGGGGGTAACAAAGTAGATTCTGAAAGATACAGAAGAGCATTTCAGCAATTGGGTACCATGCTTTGCTAGGTTACTTCAGACATTACCAGTAATATACTGCTTAGTTGTACCCATGTACACCATTAAAGTTATTCCAGTGTGGCACAGAGTGAGCAAGTTGAGGTCAGAATATGCCAGCTGGAGAATATTAGGGAAAAATGTTCCTTCAATTTCTGTTTAATGTTCTGATAAAAATAAAGAAACCACTCACTGGCACTGTGGGTATGTTTACTTACACTACATTATGACTACTCTTCTCTGACTTACACTGGCTCCTGCAGTATTTCTTGCCACTTCCCATTCTTGAATTTCTAACATATCTTCTAGGAAGGAGCAGTTTATGTCCATCATGTTTCTTTTGCAGGAAAAAAAGAAGGGGAAAAAATGTTATTAACTGTAGCAAGCTGTTACTATAGTTGTTTTGGGGTTTTATTTTTACAATAAAACTATGTTAAAAGGAAAAAATTATATAAACACATAAGCTGCATTTGGCAGTGGTATACATAAAAGTTTTATGGAGACAAAACCCTATAGGGTTCTTTTGGAGCTAATTATTCCAATATGCAAATTAAAATTGTGCATTATTCATTTTTTGTCAAATAATTTTCATTTGCTTTGGTGTTCTTATAATAAAAATCTGCCAACAGGGTTTCCTCTTAACTCATCTAAGGAAGCCTGTGAAGAACACTCCATATTCAACTCTCTTTTAGATCACTGTGGCTTGAGAATACTTTTAATCTCTTTTCCATTTATAACTGTACTGCTTGACCTTTTTGCAGCAAGGTGTCTTGTATATAAAATGTCAAAGAGAGGATTATAGACATGGGACAAAGATATAGTTTAATTAAAAAAAGTCCTGTGAGACTGAAAAAGGTTACTGGCCCAGATCACAAATATTTAATGCCAGATTACTATTTATGATGTTAAAATAACAAAAAAAGGGTTTATGGGTAACTTGTAATTGACCAACCTTTACAGGTGCATATGATAATATTAAGCTTCAAGTAATAACTTTCATATTAGCTTGGAAATTAGTTTTAAAAATTTAAGAAATATTTCCTTAATGTTTTCTGTGTATCATAGAACTATTTTTACAACATGAAATAGGTTAATGGTTTAGTCTGTTTCTAATTCAAAATGGTTCTGTAGGAAAGCATAAAATAAAGTGTGAGTTTTTGAAATTTATTGGCATGTTCATTATTTTCTGTCTCTGACATTTAAGCTTGGATAGAAGCATGGGTTCAATACTGAATGAATGAATGAATGAATGAATGAATGAATGAATGAATGAATGAATGAATGATTGAGAAAGACCAATTTAGATTTTCTTGCTGATTTTCCCCACAGAAACAGTGAATACATTTCCAAGCTGAATGGTCCTACCAGGTTTCTCCGCTTCTATTCACTCTGTGTGGCAATGAGATGGAGCAATTGTTTTTGTACTTCATAAACAAAGGGAAGGCTATACACAAGTATTCCCAGAAGGAACCCAATTTACCAGTTAATTTGTGAGTCAAAATGAGTTCATGATGGCACTGACTGGATTTTGGCTCAAGTTTGGGTGTTAACAAATCAATGATTCAGCAATGGAGAAACAGAGAGATTTGAAGCCCAGTTTTAAGAGTAGAGCACCCACAGATCTCCTTGGCTTTCACTGACAAACTCGTGGATGCATCAGAGAAAAACTGGCCCACCATTTATGCAACTACTTCAGTAAAGGTGCAGTAAATGCACTGTGTAGTGATAGTTTGATTTTTATTTCTTAATATTAAACCAATTTTTGTGAATTTTGGTTAGACTTACAATATAAAAGCTGGTTAAAAAGCATGGATAGATAAAGTATAATACAGAATTTTCCTGGGTCTAAATATTTTTAGGGGAAAGTGAGGAAAAGGGTAAGATGAAAAAAATCCTTCTTCTGCATAGCAGTGCTAATAAGAATCTGCTATAAATATCTCTGGTTGAGTTTGAATCTGAGCAGAAATATTAAGAATATTATTAGAGAAAAATGCTACCAAAATTCCCATGAGAAGCCCCATGTCACTATGGAGCACCCTGGAATTTCTATCTGAATGGAGAAAATATCCTGCTAGTGAAGGCACTGCTTAGTTATGTTCTATTATGCCAGCTAGCACACTCCAATAATGGTGATAGTATAACAAGTAGGGGTAAAGAGAAGACTGGTAATGAGGATGAGGATTTGGAGAGCAGATTGCCCAAAACATGATGACAGTATTTACTCAACACGCTGTTGGGTGAAGGCATACAATAATTTTTATCTTATAGTTCTGAAGAGCTGATAAATGAAAAAGCAGATATTCTAAATAAACCTGTGTAGGTACTGCCTGCTTGGAGAGCAGCATGTGCAGTACAGATGGGATGATCCACCTCTGGAAGTGCTTAAGGCCAGTTTGGATGGGACACTGTACAACCCAATCTGGTGGGTGGTATCCCTGCCCAAGGCAGGGGGAATGGAACTAGATGAACATAATGATTCCTTACAATCCCAACCATTGTATGATTCTATGATTCCAGAAAACAAGAAAAACAACTGAATACCTGAATTAATTGTAGCCTGATTTTAAGATTACACAGGACTACTACAGTAAATAGGCATTAATAATTAAAGACTTGCAAGTAAATAGAAAATGTAATATCGTGCAATATGGATTTTCCAGGATCATCACTGTGGTGTTTTACTTTCATCAGAAAATAAATGTTATATACAAAGGAAACATGATGGATATCATCCAAAAGGAGGTAATAAATTAGGCACTGTGTAATGTAGAAATTGATAGATAAGTTACAAAAGATCAGCATTACTGAGACAAGTCAGGAAAATTTTGCTTTTGAGTTCCTCCAGGTCACATTAAGAAGCTCTGATAGATCTTTAATATAGAAAACCAGACTAACATACATTAAAACAATGAAACCACACAGTGTTTTCTAAGTAAATAGTGCGAGATATGAAGTCATTTGCTTGAAGGTCAGTGACAAAAGTTCCTTCTTCACTCTGCTACTCTTCCTCTTCTCAGAACTCTCAGGCTGTTGGGTACCCTGGAGCAGAGACCTCCAATATCTACCAGTGTTATAAGTGTCCATGCAAAATAGCTATTAATTAGCACATAGACCTCAGTTCCCAGACACTGTATTACCAAGTCACTATCATTTCCTATGGGTCAATGAATATTGATTAAAACCAGCATTTTCTGCTGGGCAGTTTACACAGCTCCTACCCTGCTTATTGGCTGTGGGTTATTTCATTTTTCCCAGCTTACCTCTCCCATGTACCATACAAACCTGGAGCCTAATCAAGCACTACAGTGCAGGCTTATACAGGCTGAGCATTGTAACCCCTAGTGCTGTGGCTCCTTTGTGCTCTTCGGGATCTAATCTTTAACACCTCTACATTATATAAAGATGAGGACAAATCAGATGTTTATTTAATTACTACATGTGCACGTAAGTTCAGTCAGCATAGGCTGTTAGTGTTCAGTCCAAGGTTTGGACTGCAGTTAAGTATGGACCTGAAAAAAAATGCCATGGATTTTTACATTCAGAAATATTTGGTATGTGTGCAGCTTTTAATAACTATTTTGTGGCAGTAGAACTCACTGGTATAACCATTTATTTTTCTTGATCACAGAGCTGTATTGAAACATACAAACTCTCAATTTCAACATGCATGTTACAGTCATAGAACTTGACCCCTCCCTCATCCTGCTGTACACGTTCTTTTGCTTCTGAAATAATATGAAGTTTTCAGATTATGAAGGGAAAATACATCTAGCAACACCAGCTACTGTGATCCTGTGGGTTCTATCAAATGCCACCTACGCCACCAGATTTACACTTCAGATTTCTCACCTGTGTCATTGTTGCTATATAGCCATTTCCTATCCTGTTTCCCATCCCATCCTGCAAACCAGACAGGGACAGACCTCATGTTGACTTCACTGGCTCCAGCCTCTAGAATCCTCCTCATCTATGGATCTAAAAGTCAATAACAGAAAAGATCACCCCAATCTGACATCATTATTCCTAGGCGTGGAATTCAGATTTTGCCAGTTTCTATTGGACTACAGTAGAACATAAGCAAGGGTCTCCCATAGTGTGACAGCAAAAATTACTCCCAAATACATACACTTTTTTTTCTAGAGTGGTGTTTTTTCAGACATAGGGCCATGACTCTTGTCTAGGTGTGCAGAGAATGACAGGGATCTCCTTCATTACCCTCCTTCCTTTCTGACAGTCCTTTTCAATTCTTACTCTGCTGGCTAAGACATGACTTTAAAAATATGGCTTTATAAATCACCTATAAGCAGAATTTGGTTCAGTGATGCCCACTGGAATCAGCAGAGGGCCTGAAAAATTGGTCTTATGAAAAGCGGATTGCTCATTCTCAGCAAGAAGTGCCCTGAGCACCTTCCTTACATAGCAGAGCACTTAGTTGGGGTAAATATACACCAAGGGTACCACTTCACATTACAGTTAAACAAAACTGAGGGCTTGTTTCCAGTAAAAGCAGGAGGTGTCAGTCCCTTTCTCACCTACTTTGTTCCTTCCTCTTCTGTGTCTGCTTCCAGATGATTGATGTTTTCTTCCTTTGCACCACTCTGGCATTCATCTGATCCCACAATAAACTGGGTCAATACGCCAACCTTGCAAAAATATTATATTTTTGAGGTGTTTTTGCTAGGTCTTTTTTTTTTTCTGCAGGTTTAATGAATTAAATTGGCCCCTTCAGCCATCCACTGAGCACTGGCTTGATCTGGTGGCAGGCCACAGTTGGGCTTCAGCCCACAGTGTGTGTGCAGGGAAAGCAGGGGTGCAGTGCAGGGCAGCGGGACCCCACCGAGGTAACAAGGAGCCCCTACCTCTGTCACCAGCACCCCCAAGTATGAAGCTGAAGGCAAAACTTTTGGAGCGCTAGACATGGCCTTTAGTTCAGCTTCTGTCCTCCTCTCTCCTTGAATTCCCCTTGAACTTGTTGAATCCTCCATTTTCTGGCATCAAGAGAGGGTTGATTGGATTACAACTAAATATGCAGAATGTACATTTGAAAATATGCATAAGGGAGCATCATAAACCCTCTGCCCTTTGTACATTTCTAAGTTAGTCATAACTGTATTCCAGACCCTAGAAGCCATGCCATGTAACATATACCCAGTTACTCCAGTAACTCCAAAGCAGGCCAGCACTTTGTGCACAGCAAATTTTTGATCTGCAGATTTAAAAACTGAAAACCTTTTCAGGCATGTTCATATTTTCTGAGCAAAACTCATTTAAATTCTCAGGGTTCATCTTAAACTGCAAGCTTAACTTGATTTTTTATATGCCCAGTAGCTATTGACAAAGATATTACTCACCCTTCTAGTCTTTTTTTTTTTCCCAGAGAAATCTTCCTTATCTTCTTGTGTCTTTCACGAGTACTATTTTCCATAATCCATCAGATTTCATATTATCAGATTGTTTGAAGATGTATGTTCAGATTTCTTTGCTTGCTTAGCAGTATGTAAACACTGGAGACCTCAGTTAGATTTATATGACAAAGAAAGTGACAGGATCTCTGACAAAGCTAAGCAAGGAGTCTAAAGTCTTAGACTTGTGGAAGTTGTAGGTTGAAATTAGTGGTACGGACTTGTCCTCCACCAGTGACATAGCAGATACACATCGTAATTTACCCCTATAAGTCAGTGAGTAAACTCAGGGGGTTCCTGTGGAGACTAAGGCAATTGCCCTGTTCAAAAGCTAAAATTGGTGTCTATCAAGAATTTTGCCCCATATTTGAGAGCTGCCCTGACTTTTCTGTGGGACAACACCCTGTCATGAAAGACAGGACTAAAAATGGTGGCTCCTTAGATCCTTCTTCTTATTTCTGAGTAGAATTCAATCTTAGTTCAAGATGACTATACATATATACATAACATAGAAAAATAATTATGGATAGGATGTTATTATAAATACAGAGATGCATTTGCAAGTTCAGTTGTTCACTTGGAAGTTTTAAGTATTTAAATGATTAGGGAGTAGACACAGATATGGTCTTTTTACTAAGGATAAGAACATAATTTGCCACATCTCACAGTTAGTTATCTTCTCTTGGTGGGAGTTTCATCTTGAGGAACTTTTTTACAGGTCATGTGAGAAAAACTGCCATGCCTGCATGGCACTGGAGTCTGTGCTCTTGAGTGCTGTAGCTTTACTGACAGCAGCAAAAGCAGTAGAAAGTCCACAGTGTGGTTTTATGGCACAGTGCTATGGCAATATGTGTTGTCATTGCCATACAGCTACTACACACAGCTCCTTCAAATCAAGCCATCCAACTGCTTGTTCAGCATCATCTACTGTGGTGGAAGTTTTCTAATATCATTAGCAATTTCTTACTAAACAAACTGAAAAAAAGACCTTAAAACGTACTACTTTCAAGTTAGGTTTAGAAACCCATGTGATCATCTGCTCTTCAGGGCCATTGAAGTTTTTCATGATGTAGCAATATGTTTTATAATGTAAGGAAATATATGTGAAAATATGTGAACAATTTATGGCATCACAAACTCTATTTATCATAACATTACTTGATATCAGAAGACTTAGTTTTCTTTGAAGTTATCTTGAAAACCATCAGCAGCAGCCATAGGTCCTAGGCTGTGGAATTCCAGGAACCATGGAAAATGCAAGAAAGATTAAGCGAATTACTCTCAATTTCTGGTAGGTTCTGAGTTCACCAGATTGTTCTGCATGTTCAAAGAAGCTTAAAAAGGGTCAGATTTGGCCAGCTGGGAATCCCTGCTACACTATCCATATGCTTTAACAGGTGGAAGGGTTGCTCAGTTCTTCACTTTACTGCTAGGAAATGAGTGATGCTTGGAGGTACCTAGGGGGTGCCCACTGGGCTGGACCAGTTGCAGCACTCTGAAATTGCAACAAATAGGGTAAGGAAGACACATTTACAAAATCAGTCTTTAACCCCTGTGCAGTGGAGAGAAATATCTTCCTTCAGGGAACATAGAGAGCAGCTGAACTAGGCTCCTGCTTTCAATCTCTTTTCAGTGACTCTGCTGGGATCTCAGGGAGATAGCTTAATTGGTCCTCCCTGATAAACTGGTATAAATATTGATAAAAATCATGCTCATTTGCTCCATAATTTAAGATGAAATTTTAACCAAAATGCATAAAATTCATAATCACCATTGTAGTTCTATTTTTATTATTCATGCCCCATCCACTGAATAAAAGATAAATGGAGTGGGAGAGGGAGAGAGAAAAATGGAAATCAAGTTAATACTGAGGAAAAGGGTCTAGTAAGGTCCTTGGAAGCTTTCAAGGTCAACAACATGAAAAAGGGTGCAGGAAACCCAACAATTTAGCAAGTAAAATGACCTCACATTTATGAGAACTCAGGAAGAAGAATATGGCTTTGCATTCGCCCTACTGCTGTTCACATTTCCTATAGTTTTAGTTTGTTGTTCTTAATAGTAAGAGATTATTGGAGCAAATAAGCAACATAAATTTACACCTCCATCTGTGGCAGGCAACAACTGCTGTGCAACTGAAGGGAGACTTCTCACTCCACACATTTGAAGACAGTATTTCCAGAGAAATCTCTCAGGACTTGTCATTACTCTTCAAACTGAGACAAAATTACAGGCAAACATTCACTGTCAGGTGAATAGCAATAAAAAGCTTTAAAAAGGAAGATTTCCTTAGCCCAGGAATATTTAGGATTTAACAGTTATGTATAGGACCTTTACAGTATATCATAACACAATTTTGATATTTATAATATTGCATAACCAAGGAACTTGAAGCTGTAGAACAATGCTGTTTAGTTTTAAACAGGTTATAAGTCCAATGAGATATATTTTAAACCCATTTAAAAAGTAATGCATGGCCTTTTTTTGGTGCATTTTCCATCCACTTTAAAAGAAATTTTAAAATTTGTCAGCATTTTTGTTTCCTTTGGATGCAATTTTCCATGTCTGTTTTGAGGGAAATTTTGAAATTTTCAAAGCTTCCATGTAAAGCCTGACCTACAGGAACTCTAGCCCCCCCAAAAATAGTACTGCATATGTCTTGGGTGCCACTGATTTTTTCCCTCACTTGAAAATACAGCGGCTGTCTGCCATGACAGTTACAAATCTGTCAGGTTATGTAAATTGGGAAAAAGCCAAAGAAGATTGTATCAAAAGGGATGCCTACAGTTTCTGAGAATTTAAGTTGCTCGTTCTGTCCCTCTGGGTTTTTGGGCTCCTGCTGCACAGCGAGGACTTGAGAAGTGCTGGTGTCCAGTTGTAGAGATGCTAAAAAGACAGGTAGGAATGACATTGCTGTCTGTGTAGCCCTTGGAATCCCTGGTTTCCTTAGGCTAAAGGCTAGCTTTTCCTGGTCCTTAGCAAGCTCAAAAAAAGACTTCTAGAAAACAAGGTAGCTTTAAGTCGAAATGCTACCTGTATTTCAAAAGAGATTTACCAAATATACCTGCCCCTATATAGTTAATCTTATTTAAAAATAATTTTCCAGGAAGAAAATGCTGAGAAATTCTGAAATATTCGGAAAAACCATTTCTCTTCAGACTTATGACATTGCAGTCAGCTGGGCTACACTGAAAGAGTGACTGAGCAGTCAGGGATAAAAATAAACCACTGGTTCACACGTTGTTCATGCTCACAGAGAAAGAGTCAGGACATCCTGACTAAGCAGTGTTTGACCAATTAAAGTGGCTCTTTTGTGTTATTTTTTATGAAATACTCCACAGATAATTACTATGACTATTAAATGAGCGTCAAAAGTTGCAGTGGTTTAGGTCTAGGCTTATATTCCTATGTTATCTGTCCTTTGTGCCTATCAAGGTTTTTATTTCTTTTTACCTCTGGGGAACACGAAGAATTGATCTGGTTCCAATAATATTTAACTTTATATGATTCCTAGGATCATTTTTAACAAGCTCTTCTACCATACCTAGCACAGGGACTAAATGTGTTTACGTTGTTGATATACTTTGCTGTTGGACTGTGATCAGGAGCTCATGCCATTTTCATTAGCTTTTCTGGCAATTGTTTACACAGATGATACACACTGCAGCTAATTCATTTTCAGGGTCTAGCAGCAGTGGTAGGAATTGATTTTTAGGGCCTTATTTACTCCTGCTGGAGAGACAGAAAACACGGTGGTACACCATGGCTTGTGCAGTTCAGGGAGGTCCTTTAGGGTGAATTTTTGTTGTTGTCTCCTTCTCAACATGTTTGGTCTGCAGGGAAAATACAGGAACATAGCGAATTGGTGATAACTACATGGAGCTCTGTTATCAGACTAGCTCTGGCATATCCATGTTAGCAATGATGAAGAGGTATGTTTCCCTCTAGACCAATGGCTATTCTAACTTCTGGCTCTGACTAAGCCTGTGGAGCAAGAGTTAACATCCAGAGCTATGGGAAGGGAGATTTCAGGTGCTCCTACCATTATGTGTGTTAGAAAACACAGAGCCTCTGAGTTTGATTACTCCTATTCTCTCTTTTCAAACCATCTCCTCTAAACTGCCTTTTCAGACAGATACCTTCTGAACAGAGGAGGCTCAGGTTCTGTCCATAACACCCAGTAACAGCATGGACTGAAGGGTTAGCTGAGCTAGAACTGTAAAGTGTGCATGACAAAAAAATTCTAGAGTAGTTTTCAATTTTTCTCCTGGGTAGTACCCAGAGGAGCTTTAGATAGATAGGATTCACATGCTGCTAATTTAAGCATTAGCATACTTACCACCCCAATGCAGACACCCAGAAAGACAGACTGTTTCCTGGACAGGTGGCCACCAGTCAGACAAGAGATGTTGTAATAATCTGTTCTTTCATCTTTCTAAGATCACCAAGATTTCTACTGCTTTCTAGCTTGGATCACAGTTTAAATAATGATAACATTTTTCTCTTGAGTCCTTCACTAACTTCTAGAATTTCAAAATTTAATTTCTATATTTTTTTTTTATTTTTAATGTATTTCACAGTTTTGACATAAAAAATACGTCATAGCTCAAAATATTTTAAAGAACAAGTGGAC
Organism: Rhabdornis inornatus; assembly: GCA_013397075.1. Lineage (NCBI taxonomy): Eukaryota > Metazoa > Chordata > Aves > Passeriformes > Rhabdornithidae > Rhabdornis > Rhabdornis inornatus. The sequence continues at coordinate 301,135 of VWZS01008898.1, read as the reverse complement.
CAACGTCACACATTTGTGAATACAAAAATGGGTGCTGGTTCATAGACATGTACAGCTCAGAGTGTTTTACCTCTTCTACCCTGCAGATATTTTTATTTGAATTCAGGAAACTTCCAGGTTGACTTTTTCTTAATGATAAATAAGAGCATTGCTGATGTTGATGTTGATGTTCTTCATCCCCTCCCATTTAGTCCTGGATGCTCATCTAGAGTCTTTGGGCAAGAAGAGCTAAGATATGGCTGGTATGGCCAACTTCAGGGACATAAGACTGAGGGTCAGATGAGTTACAGCAGACACTGGTGGAATAGTGAGGAATACAGGAGAGAGTCTGTGTATAATCCTCAGGAGATGACCATACCATGTTCATGTGTTTCATATTATAGGGCAGAATCATATTGTTGGGCAGATTCATACAGAACTGGTGATTTCATATCACAGAGGTGGTTAGTTACAATGGTCTGCTCACCAGATGTATTTTAGAAATCACTTAAAAGATCAAATTTATCTAAAATGGCTCTTGCTTTTTGCATGTGGGAATGGCTGGCACAATCACTGTCTCACTGTGCCATCTATCTTTGTTTCTGCATAGTATTTGAAATCAAATAGCTTATTGTCTGCTTCTGTCAGGTCTTTTCTTTTGGGGATGAAATAACTGAGCATTCCTCATGAAAAGTCCTTGCCATAGGAATTGTCGCCTCCTCTGATTTGTAGCTTTGATTTATAGCTTTGATAAAAGTCACATTTACTTACTCTAGGCCTTCCTTAGAGCTAGCCTGGGCAAACAGACATAGAAGAAAGAAAGAGAGCACCAGACTGGTTTGGTTTGTGTCAATTTTTGATAGAGGTCATTCTAGAGTCTTGATAACTGCAGAAGTCATAAACAATGCAATAGTCAGTGTGATACTAAAAAAAAAACAAAATGGAAAGCCTATTTTTAGAGACAGTTTGTAGTTCACTTCGGGACAAGAGCTGGAGATCACTCAACAGCAACAAGTGTTATGTGATTGCACCAGTTGCATAAAAGCTTTCGACCTGGGTAAGTGTCATGGACCCTGTGGAATGTAGTCATGGGCTTCATTTGGTGAGCTGGATGGCTTCCCAGCTATCAGCAATTCCACGTGGCCTGAGACAAAAACCAAAATATAGAAGTTTCTATATTTGCTATAAGTCAAATGTATTCTGAGACATTAGAGCAACAAGGAGGTCTTTAAAGGGTTGTTTCTGTAGCTCTTAGACAAATAAAAAGCTTGAGATTCACCCAGAAGTTTCACCTCTGGTGTTCCACCTCCACTTTCCAGGTCTGCCAAGATTTTTTAAATTGACCTGACAAATAGGATTGAATAACTGCCTCTTCCAAAAGCAGATGAGCAGTCAAAGGCTGTTGGGCAAGCAGTCCTCTGGCAGCAAAGGGAGATATACATTTCTGAGTCAGAAATTCTTAGACAAAGTATAAGCATCAGTAATTATCACTGAAGAGGCTGTAGGAACTAAAAGCAAGGACTATAATTCTGGCAAATCTTAAAGAGATATCAAATCTTTGAAGAATTAATTATGTGTTTCATTTTTATACCTTTTCACTGAAAACTTCTGCCTATTTTTATTCGTTGTACTGTGCCTGTACACTCATTGTAGCATTTTGATATGGTAACCAGGTAAATTCTATTTGATGCTCAAATTTTCATAGTCTCTAAGGACCTATGAAGAATGAGATATTAGGATATAATATAATACAGTATCTTATAATATAATACAGTTTTAATATTAAACATAGAAAATCTCCATTTCTAAGATGTGCAGTACAGCAGCTTAGAAAACAATTTTATATGCAATAAACATTAAGTTTTGGCTATTACAGATCAGCACATCCCAGTAAATCCAATGGAGTTATACCAGTTAACAGTAGTTAAGAAATGTATTGGTCTTAAATTGAATATTTGTTTTTAAGCATTACATGCATTCTTACAACACAGTCCAGCAACCTGTGTCTCTCCTGACGCTGATATGGCCCCATGTGCCATCTAGTGGAAAAGGTCAACCTTAAAAGATACTGTCAACTGAGCTAGGACGGTTTACAATGGAAAATGAAATGGAAAAGAAACAATAAGGAAAAACGGAGCCTTCTATTCTAAAGAGCAACATACCTTCAAATGCAGATATATTACAAGTAGATGGATATGGATAATATTTGACAGTGTGGAATTAGTGTTAAAATTATTTCTAGTATAAATAAACACTTTTAAATCTTTAACTGCATAGAAATAAATATTGTCTGAGGGACAAAAGGACTTATTTTTCTTATTCTAGTGATTAGTCTTGATTTCATAAAGGCAATCTGGAGAAGGACAAGAAAGATAAAGGATAAAAATAGAAAAGTAAGTGCAGAACTCAGAATTTGAAGGAAGCAGTAAAAGCAGTTGTTAGAATTGGTATCAATTTTTCTGCTGTCTGAAATATAAACACAAAAGAAATCAGTGGAATGTAAATATAGCAAATTATACTAAGAATTATTTCATGACTTTAGAAAAAACAGGTTTCATGGGGTTTTTCTCCTTTCATTTTGTTGTCTCTCTCCAAGTACTCTGCTCTAGACGTGTTTTCTCTTTTTTTGTTTTCTCTTGTGATAGAATATATCTGCTACAACTTCTGTCTTTCTTCAGTCTTTCTTCAGTCTTTCTTCAGGAGCTGCTTACAGCTTTTTTTTGCAGATCCACTTTCCCTATCTTAGTCTAATTTTCCTGTAGTTCATAGTATGTTTGTGACTGCAGAACTAGTTTAAGTGTATCACTTTGCAAATAACTCCTACAGTATTCATCTTCACAGATGCTTTTCTGAACCAAGTTTACACTTGGTCCAGAACACTTAACACTTAAGTCATAGCAGCAGTTCTTACTGTACTAGCAACACATGGAATACTAGTAAGCCCAGGGAAGTCCCCTCCATGGAGCTGGACATGGCAGCAGTGGTCCTAGCATCATGTGCTTAGAGGAAAGTTTACTGGCAGCTAAAGCTTTTGTTCTGAGACCAGACAGGCAAAAAATTATTGGTGATTAAAGCAGAGTGAACTAAGATTCCCACAAATTAAATTTTGGGCAAGATACTGGTGTGTCAAGGCTCAGCACGTTCCCTATGCCTTTAAGTCTTAGATACAAAGTATTGACTAGGAGAAATAGCCCCATAAACAATACATATTTTTTCTCCTCCTGTTGAAAAAACAAATGTGGGCCCTAACTGTTCCCACTTAAAAGATCCATGTGCACTCATTATATGTGTGGCTTCTGCAACTTCAGCAGCAAGGTCAATTTTATCACTTTTAACATGCTACAAAAGTTGACCTGAAAAATGCAGGCAAAGACACAACAAAAGTTATGCCAGCAGCTTTAATCTCAGCAAACATACTGAGAATTTTGTGAGAAAAAGTGTACTCCTCGATCTAACAGCACAAGCCTGTCAAGTAAATCTCTTCATTGCTGACAGGCTTAGAGGTGTGGGAACTTCTAAATTAAAATATTTCCCAAAATTTTTCTCAGTGGAAAGTGTCAGTCAGCCAAAAGACAGAAGTTGCTGACTCCCTTCTCTTGTTTCTCTCTTAATGGATCTCTGACTAGTTGAAGTCATATGTCTTCATACACTAAAATCAAACAGACACTTGCAGAAGAAACTAGCACTTCATTTCATTGCCTTGTGATCCAAGACAGGGCTTCCACCAACAAAGAATATTATAACACGAATGAATTTTTCTGGAAGAAAAAACACTACTGGAAAGTGTAGAATTTAAATTATTCTAATTGCATTGCTAAAGCAGTTCTATATATTCTCTGGTTCTACCCCTCCACTGCTTTAAAGGAATAGCATTTTTATGAGCATACTTGAAACCTGTGAAATGTGTATAGACACTGAAAACAAAATTCTGAGCTGTGGAGATTCGGTGAGTGTGTCTATGCTGGTATTCACTGGAAGAGAAGAGTGATGAGGAAAGGGAATTAGAGAACTAAAGAGTTAACTTCCCCAAGTGCATGTGGTTGGTGCCAATCAGGAAGCAAGACCTTCCTTCTTTCAACAAATTGGTCATAAGTATGTTTTCTACTTGTGTATATATACACAAGTATATATATCTCTATAAATCTCATACTTGCAGAGATTTTTCAGGTTATTCCAAAAGTATGTTTCAAAGAAAACATGCACATAAAATATTGTGTATTCCTTTCTCTTCATAAAATGTTGGTACATTATGCTAATTTCTAATCATAAAATCAGGAGGAACATAGTACTACAAGGACCCATGCTCATGGAGTGGGCAAGATGCTAGCCCATCCCAGGACAAAGAAAAAGCATGAAATAAATCAGAAATAACTACATTAATTTGGAATAAAATAAGTAAAAGATAAAATGTTTCAATATCATGTTATAAATTTTTTGCATGAATTTATTAAAACACACTTCAGCAGTCAGAGCAGAATAAAAGCTAATTTGCAACTGGTTATAATAGGCTTGAAATCAGCTTTAGTATTAGAAGAAAGTTCAAATACAGTAGAAAGGAAATGCAATACAATTAAGGTGTGACTCAGGGGGCTGATTGGGATAATGAAATGCATTTCATTGAATTCTGATGGGTAAAGTGTTATTACAGAGGAGCTTATAAATGAGGGGAATAGATGAAATTTGCCACAATAGCCCTACACTGTCACAGTGACTTTTATTATTATAGAAATTATTTCAAAGTGTGAAAGGTGCTGTACTTGGTGTTCTAATAACTAATCTAAAGTGACTATCTCTATCTCACTGATATTTGTTGTTCATCAGTATCAAAAGTATAGACTCTGTGTCTACTTGGTGACAGAACTGCTAATGCTGTGTTCTTCTTGTCATGCAGAGGAGCTGTGAGTCTCCTCTGCATGCTAAGACCATAGAGCAGATATTCTGCACATCTATTAATATAAAAATCCAGGGAGGCTGCAGAAGTTTGCTGTTTTGCCTGCTCTGTGGGGGCCTCCTGTGGCCTGAATTAGATGGCTCCTTCTCTCACAGCAAGGTGAAAATAACTCTTGAGTTATGATTTGTGAAAACAGCAGGCCTAATGCCAAGATCAGAGAGCTGTGGTTTGCTCCCTGTGTGTTTGGAAACATTGCAAGTAATATTTTATGAACTTTTAATTTATATATAGTTTCCTTTATGCAAATATATACTTTCTTATTGGAATTTTCATCATCTTATAAACCCAAAAATTTACTTGCCTCAAAATGGTAATTAAAAACACACAGATTTTAAACTTGTATAACTGTTTGATAGATTTCTTCTGCACTTAACCATGTAATCAAATTGTCTTAGAGACAGTGGAACAGGGAGCAGTTACATAATTTCTTTAATTTCCCAAGTCTGTGTTGATAATTTTACAAAATTCCTTAGTCTTAGATACACTTAATTTTAAAGAAAAACTGTGAAACTTTGCAACTCATGGAATATTGTTTTAGAATTTCTGTGAATGGTGCTGAAGAAAAGAGGTAGGTGAGAAGATGATCTGTAGTGCGTCCGTTAAATATATTTAAGACAGCATTGAAATAATTTTTGCATCTTATAAAACATAAGATATTATCAATGTCTTGATTAATTGTCAACAGAATGTCTTTTCTCATCATCTTTTGTTCTCCTTAGATTGTATGTTCTGGGTGGGATTTTGCATGTGTCTTACAGGGTATGCTGTCTTAGCACACAATGCGTTTTGGGCATTACCACAGTATAAGAATATGTTTCAGTACTATTATCACTATTATTCTGCTTGCAACACATCTGACTTAAGATGTCTTAATCAATTTCCCACTCACTGGTGATTATTTCTGGTTCTGCTCCAAGTGGCTATCCCACACACCCCTTCTTTGTGCCATTTGCATGGATTTGTGATCTGGGAAACTATGTTTTAAAAAAAATACAGCCTCTTATTATTTCTTGGGAAAGAGCCATGCAAAGATCTGGTAGATGGATGGTGCAGCTATGCCATCAAAGAGCACAACTGAAGAATAGTGATCTCTTGCAATAAATGAGAAATGAGCACCTCCAAGGTGAGGGGGAAACTCTTAAATCACACCTGCTCCTGAAAGTGAACTTTCATTCATTAGTCCTAGTCTGTTTGCAGTTCATAAATGTTTGTCTTTCATAAGTTATTAAATATCTTGCCCCACAGCATGATTTGTAACACCTAATGACAGCTCATATCTTACCTGGGCAGCCTGTGAAGCATGTTGAGTTCATGCCCTCTCTAAGATATTTGCATCACAGGTCTCCTTGTTCTTTCTCACATCTGTTGAGGGCATACAACAGAAAGGGAACATAAGCCCCAGAGAAAGAGCACATGAGCTTCACAGCAGGAACTACTCCAACTGCCAACAAAATAAATCATATTACAGGAGGTAAACGTGAAGCCAATGAAAGTACCACTTGAGATGCTGCTGTGGGTAGAACTGCTTTCATTAATTGTGTTTGCAGGCATTACCATGTCCGGCAACCCTATCAAGGGAAAAACAAGGAGCATAAAACAGATGTGACAGGCCACAAAATGCTGTATGTTATATAAAACTAGTCCTGAGCCCATAACTGAGATTAGTCAATAATAGGCAGTGCCTTTCCCATGTGGAGTGAAGAAGAAGAGGGGAAAAAAGCCCATCTTGTTCCTGCCCAAGAAATATTATTTGTATTGTGTGTGGATGTGTGAGAGCAAGGGTCATCCATTTCTCAGCTACAATCAGCCTTTGGAAAGTATCACACTCACACAGCAGGTAGCAGGTTTCAGCAATCACCATGCATCATGTGGGACTGGCTGTCACTGGAGTGCAGGAAAGCAGAAGAAACAAGCATACAGGGAGGTCAGCTTGCTGCCTTGCTGTCTATAGTTTCTCCCTCCCTCCCCCACAGCCTTCTCTCCTGCCTGTTCAAGCTCTACACAGTCGATGTGCCAGAGCAAAACAGTTCAAGTGCATTCAATAAACAAAACTGGCCTAAAAATGGTGGATGTTCAACAATCTAATACTTCTCTAAGGCAAAGATTCACAACCTACCATGGGTTTGTTTTGTATATCTATTTGATGCATGTCCTAAGCAAGTAGCAGCTTGCTGTCTATTGGGAAACAAATAGTTTCTAGTGCTCACAAAAGGAGAACTGTCTAAATTCAGTCTTTAATTTGTAATAAATTGGTCTGCATTATGTACCATGCTCTGGGTTAATGTTTCTTTATTCTAACTTGAGAGGACTGATAGTTGTGATTGCAGGCTATAAATAATCAGATAAAGCAGTTAAGCAGATGTACTGATGGAGAGTTGGAGGAAGAAGCTTCACTGACATTACCTTGATTACTTACTCCTGGCTCTAACTGTGAGCCAAAGGGATTTCAAGGGGGCTAATGTGAGGATCTCTCCCTTTACTAACTCCTCCACAATGTAGTACATCAGAATCTCTCCCTGGTAATTTCCCCATGGGAGATCTGCATCTTCATTGCTCCCGGCCTCATTCTTTTCCCTTTGGAACTCCATGATGCTCCTTTAACCCATATCTGATCCAAAATTTATTAAAGAAAAGTTTCACCAGAGATTAAACTTTATCTTCCTTCCTCTCTATTCTTTTCCCATTATTAGAGATACCCTTTAAATATCACCATGTCAGTCTAAGAGAAGAATTAGGGAGTAAAAAACATACACGTGTGATAGGGTTAGGTGAAGAGGGCCAAAGCAGCCACATCGTTGCACATACCGTTGTGTTATTTGCATCTTTAATTCCTATACTGTCAGTGTCACTCTTCCTTAGAGTAGCAGCAATATCATAATAATGGTATATTATATGTTATTAGTACAAAAAAAGCAAAACAACAGCTTTGCAATACAGAGCCATAAGCTAAGTAACATCCGAATACATACAGACATACAATCTGAATATGATCTGTTCCTTTCGAACTGTTGTGCTTTATGTAAGAGCCAAGCTTGATTATTTCTGAGAGAGCAGAGAGGTGGAGCCTTTCCAAAACGAGCATCTGGCTCTGGGAAAGAGCTCGGAGCTGCCGTGGGGCGGCGGATCCTGGGGATGTCCCTGGCGGATCCTGGGGATGTCCCTGGCGGATCCTGGGGATGCTCACACCGCGGTCCCTGCCCACGCCCGGTGCGTCTGCGCGCCGCGGCCACCAGAGGGCGCCGCAACACCGCCTCAGCGCCGGCGGCCCCTTCACGCCCCCATCCCTCCCGGCTCCTTCCCATCGCTCCCGGCTCCTTCCCATCCCACCCGGCTCCTTCCCATCCCGCCTGGCTCCCTCCCATCCCTCCCGGCTCCTTCCCATCGCTCCCGGATCCTTCCCCTCCCTCCCGGCTCCTTCCCCTCTCCCCCCGCTCCTTCCCAC
>VWZS01008898.1:232782-291381 GCA_013397075.1 Rhabdornis inornatus | reverse complement strand
ATGGCTCCCCTGGCTCCAAGCTCCCCTGGCTCCATGTCCCCCCCTGGCTCCATGGTCCCCTGACTCCATGTCCCCCTGGCTCCACGTCCCCCTGGCCCCATGGTCCCCTGACTCCATGTCCCGCTGGTTCCACGGCTCCCCTGGCTCCAAGCTCCGCTATCTCCATGTCCCCCCTGGCTCTATCGCTCCTGTCCCCTCCTCTCCGGGCTGATTGGACCCGCGGCTCTCACGATGCTGGGCGGCACCGAACACGCTGGTGCAACACATCGGGCTTGAGGTGGCAGCAGCCCTGGGTGAAATTCCAGCCGGGACTAACTCGAGACTTCCCTGGCTGTTTTCTACGCTCTAAAAAAATGTTAAGAATGTGTCAAATCGGTGGTGAAAGTCGTCCGCACAAAGCTGCAATCTCTCTCGAGTTAAGGCAGACGTGGGATTGGGGTGTCAATCACTGGGAATGCTTTTCTTGGAAGTTGAAAGCCACATGTTAGAGGAAACAATGTGTGATGCCCTTGCTGTATGATGTAATAGAGCACCATCGATGTTGATTTTTTTTTCCTTTAACCGTCTGAAAACCTTCACAACTTTCTGCAAAGGCACACACAGAACAGTAACTAACTTAAACAAAGACCTCTTCATATAATTCCGTGTCAGAACTATTATCAGGAAGACTCCAACACCAAAAAAAAGGCCTTCATGGCAAGCACATCCCTCTCAAATACTATTATTCTATTTTTTTTTTAATTACATGGACTGTTTTTTTCCCCAGTTGCAGTTCAAAGGAACCAGCCTGAAGGGGTTTTAATTTAACATCTCAGATAGAAGCTGGCATCTAACCAGCAGTCTGAATCAGCAAAGTGTTAAAGGAAAAGCTTCAATGCTTTCCAGAAACAGGAGGGGCTTAAGCAGATGTATAAAGCTAAATATGTCTGTACTGACCCTGCTGCCTTTGAGAGCAGGAAAGCAGAGAAATGTCAGCCCTGGGCTTGCATCTCCATCTTGACAAGAGTTTTGAGAAAGTGTTACCAACTGAGTTCAGCGTTTTACAGGCCAGTCAAATACAAGCACTGAATGACTGCATAAATGCACATCCCATAGGTTTCACTATGGAGCTATGACAGTAACACCACATGTGAAAGGCAAGTTTTCTTCCCGACATTCAAAATGTTAATGGGACAGTTTTCAATATGGGAAAAGAGGATTCCAGGAGAATCCAATATTCCCTACTTCATCTCAGAAAGAAAAAAATGTGTCTTTAATATATTTTAGTGTTGTGATTATTATGTAATTATGTAGCTTGGTTCTAATAGGGGCAGGGTGAAAAAAATGGCAGCTCCCTTAAATTAATTTTCTATGAAAAATTGTTGTTAGATGCAGTTCTGACAGATATTCAGGATCATCCCATTTTTACTGAAAACAGAAAAAGAATCTTCTGTTTTACAGGACATAGAATCAGAGGAGGAGAACTAGAGAGTGAACCAAATATTTATTTGATGCAGGGCAACAGACACACTCAGTGGACTTACACAAGCTAAAGAAGGAACTTGGTATCTTGAGGAATATGGATCAGTACTGTCAGTTGTCATCAACCCAGCTCATCACTCTTCCTCTAAAACTGAAATAACTAAATGGTTTGTGCATTCTAGAGGGATTTGCTGAAGGAGGAAACTTTTCTTTTCCTCTAATAGTAAATGATACCCCTGAAAAACTGGGTAATTGATCAAGCCTGTATAACTGTGATACTGTGTCATAATAAGATTGATCGATCACAGGGTGTACTGTGATGGAGACAGGTAAAAGAAATTAATTACTGACCTGACCATATTAGGAAGTTTTGGTGTACTGCGTTTGGTGGTGTACTGGGGAACCTTGTCACACATCATCTAGTGAAAAATGAAAAAAATAGCTCCATAGGACAAAAAAAAAAAAGAATTGGACTATAGAGAGGAAAATATCTAAAAGAAGACTTATTTTTCTTGGCTATAGAGAGTGATGTAGGATGTAGCAATTTGTTTAATACATTGTGACATGTTTTCAGACCTAGCTCTTAGTAACTGAGAAACATAAATCATCAATATTTCCCAATCTTCCAGTAATTAATGGCATTCTAGATGGCAGGTCTTGGAGAAGCATTTCCTGGGAAAATGTAATGGGTTTTTTTTAATGAAATATTTGATGAGATGAGAAAAGATATTTGAAAAAAGCTGCTATGAAGAACAAAAGTGAATAGCAACAAGGTGAAGAAAGATTTTAGCACTATAACTGTCCTAAAATTAAGAGGTAAGATATAAAGCAAACCGAGGCAATCCTTCAGTGTTTACTGAGATAAATGCTGATTTACTTCATGGTAAATCAAAAGAGATTTACCATGAAGAAAAAGGAGCTTTTCAGGTAACAAACATCAAAAGCATACACAGGTTTAGCAATCCTGTGCACACTTAGCACACTTTAGAAAGTGTAAAGTTGTACTGTGGGAACATACAGTAAAAATAACACTAGCATAAGGTATTTTCCTACTGCCAGATTTGCTAAGCAAATAGGAGCTTCATTTTGCACCAGCTGCAGCATCCAAGTGGTCTACAAATATGCCATATGGTCTGCAATACATAGATTGGTGCTCTAATACTATGGCTGCCCCCCACTGTACCCAAGTATGTAGGACATATGCTACACTCCGTTACTTAATCGAGCATTACCTTGCATCTGTAGGCATTAATTTACAAATTTCTGATACTTTTTCTTCAATTTAATGCAGTAAATTTTCTGAATTTTCTGTGGATTTTTGATTTGTATTCCAGTTAAACATTGCAAAGAATCAAATCTTTGTTGCATGCCTCGTGTTATTTTTATCGAATTAGGCATGTGAATCCATCAGCAGGTTTCTTTGCTTTGGCTGTTATATTATGCTAGGATCTGTTTGGGAATGGAGTAGAAATATTCTCAGGGGAATAAATAGAAGTTTTCAAGGGGATTATACATACATCAAAGACAAGAAAGAGTGAAACACTAGAACACTGAAGAAGTTCATGCAAGTTCAATAGGCAATACTTAGGTTAGGGTAGTTTGTACATCAGGCTAATCTTTAACAGGATACATTGATATCCATACAATAAAAAATGATTTGGTGAAAAGTTCTTGAAATCAACAAAAGTAGAAAGGAAGAATTTCTTTCTGACTAAAGAGTTCCACAGTCCTCTATATTGTTCATAATTCTGCTGATTGATGAACTCTTCATGTTGAGATTTTTTAGGGTAGTAGAATAATTGCAGCCAGGCCTAAATTTTTTAGATATTATCTTTTAGGTGTTAATGGATTGTTTATAACTGTATAATATAGTTATGTCCCTTCTTCCAAAACATGTGCCAATAACATGTTTGATTATTTTTAGTGTATTTTAGTCCCAAAGATTTAAAATTTCATGAACATAATTTTGTTCTATATACTGAAATGTTTGATTCTTTAAAAGGAATCCTTATTTTAATCCACAGAGTTAAAGTTTTTCAGGCTGCATAGTTCTTATTTTTATATATTTTGCGTACAGAAAAACTCAGACTGTGAGTTCCATAAGCACCTGATGGACAATCACATTCAGCAGAGGCTTTGCTGTGTCAATGACTTCTAGCTCCCACTCTGATCATACTGTCTCCTAGATGGCAAATTAACAGATTCAACAGAGGAAAAACCTCTTTAAAAATAGCTTATCTTTTAAACTCCTTTATTATAGCAAAGTAATGGCTGTATTAGCATTCTCTAACACATCTTTAAATATGAGAATATCAGTACAGCAGTGTAAAATTCCTCAAAATAGCTCCATCTGCTTTGGCATTAAACGCTGCAGAAAACCCAGTCTGTGTTGGATGCACCCTGGAATAAAAGTCCATCTTTCCTCTCTCTCATCCACGTTTTTACAGGGTTCATGACAAAGATTTACATCCCTTTGGCATTGCAGCATGGTATCCTGCAATATGATGACGACATTGAAATAATCTAACACATAAAAGCTAATAATGGCTAACAATATGAACAAATTTGCACCTAAATTTTACCCCTAAACCTACTACCATTTTATATATTGATCTTAATTAATGGACCCTGATAAGGTATTCTCATATACACAGCTAGCTGCCTCTTTAATTGTTGGAGGAGGAGAAGTAACCTGTAGATTTGTAGGAGACTAGATATACTCTGAAAGAAATTTGTAGGAGACTACATGTACTCTGAAAGAAATTTTCACTTCTTTTTATGTCCATCCTAAACCAAAGCTGTTCTTTGGAAATATGCATGGGGAGGACAAACCTATGTCAGAAACAGAGCACTGGCCTTTGCTTTAATCATATCCAGGAAGCATTTATTTACAAGCCTATGAAATTATCCTGAGTTATCAATAGCATGATGTGACCAAAAGTAAAGAAAATGTGAGTGTTTGGTATTGACACACAAATTACGTTGGCCTATAATAAAGTAATTTGACTGAGGCCATCTAGACAATTAGGAGCAGGAGGTAGGAGTTCCAGTTTGTTCTTCCATCATTAGACTTCTTTTTAGCTGTGCATAACTTCGCAAGATTCAACAAGACTCTTCTTCTGTTGGCTGTTGAAGAAAATGGGGAGCAGCTAAACAGTAGCATAGCATCATTTTGCGATGTTTGCCACCACATGGAGACAACATAATTCATATCTTAGAAATCTTGTACTATCTGATCACCAATATGATTGCTTCAATTATGATTACTTGCAGGTCATGAGGTTTGACAGCTCACTATCAAAACTCATTTTTGTCTTGACTCTCTTAGCATGATTTTAGGCTTTGTTTTGGTGGTTTTTTTATTTTTAATGGAAGCTTTTGTATTTGGGCATTTATCTGCCTGTCTGTCTCAGGCCTCAATTAGGTTGAAATACAGTTCTTGAACTGTATTTTCTTTTCAGTTGGAAGTTTTACAGGAACCATGATGACAGAAAGCTTAGTTCTCATTAGGAATTACAGTGGCTCAGCAGCACAGGTCATTTGAGGATGCTGATGCAGAATCATGGGATTAAATCAATTTTATATTTCCCCTTAATATCCTATCAGAATAATCTTCTTATCCCATATCATTAAATCACGTAAGAACTTAAGATGACAGCTAAACACAATTAGAATTTCCTAGAGGATATAGCAGGGCATTGGAATATGGCTTCAAATACACATACAGGAAACATGTTCCTCTTTGATAGGATTCTTTTCCCCAAGTGTCCTGCAGAGATTAAGCAATTCATACTAGAAAGCTGCCTGTGCAACCAGGAGTGTTACTAGGTTGTCTAGGACAATTCAAAGTCATTATGGTTGAGGCCACAACTATGAAATATTATGGACATGACATTTAGAATTTAAAATTGGGAAAGAGAGATAATTTTCTAACACTATTAAAACTGACTTACTTCATATACAATATGTGAACAATGGAAGAGAGAACCTCTTGGCTCTTCCAGTCCTCTCCTATTTCTACTAAGTGTGCACTTCACATTTACTGTATTTTGCTTAGCTATATTTTGAAAGAAGGGACTAAAACTTTCTCCTATCCATCAAAATAAATATTATTTTTAGGGTACAGAATTCTGTTTAAAAAGAGATCTTCATAGGATTAACAAGGTAAATTCCACACTTAATCGTAAAGATTTTTCAATTAGCAGTCAAGAATATACCTAGGTTGCCACCACAAAGATAATAAGTATTTTAGTGTTTTGGTTCTTATTTTTCAAACTGTGACTGTGTTTCCTTTATTAATGGGTTTAAAGCATGGTGTTACATTCATCCTCCATTTGCTGGATAATGCAAATGTTGTATAGGAATATTAGTCTAACTAAATGAAAAGTATATATATGCTGGGTGCATGTTCGTGGTGATATCCATTTCACATCTTAAAGATTAAGGGAGTGTCGTAGTTTGACCTGGGGAAGAAAAAACTCAAAGAGAAGTTTTCTCTATGAGTACTCCCCTGAGAGTTAATAGTGATCAATTGGAGGCTGGTTTGGTTATTGACAGCGTGAAGAACCAATTGAAGAAAGTTAGTTTGCTCCGTGAACACACATTTTGAAGGAGGTAATCCGGAACTGAGGCCTCTTGGCTTTTCCGGCAGCAGTGCAGGTAACAGGGCCCTGGCCTGGCTCCACTGCAGGCCTGTGGGCCTGGCAGGGAGGCTGGGCCGGGCCCCCTGTCTGGAGAGCTGGCATGTCCTGGCAGAGAGGGAGAGAAGGAGGGTGGCCATGGACAGTGACCAGAGAGACTCAAACTAATATAAAAATCCCAGCCGCTTCCCTCCCTTCCCCAGCGTGGCTGGTTTCCGAGATCCTGGCAAAGCTCCAGCACTGCAGCCTTGGCTTCTTTCTTTTCCCTGTAAAAAAATCTTAACTCTTTCAATGCTCAGATGAGACTTGCAGACTTTTTCAATCCTCCCCAGAGTGAAAGGGAAAAAGGAGATATTCTGAAGTCAGTGAAGNGTGGAAAAAATCCCTATAGCCTAACAAGAGGAAGCTTCTCACTCCAAAGTGAACGGAAGAAGGGACTGTTTGAGTTGGGAATTAATTGAAGCAGTTTCTTGTATGTTTGTTTCGTTGTTATGAAGGTTGAGAAAGGGAAGGGAAGAGTGGTCTGACAATCTTATTCTGGGTTTTTTTTTTCCCTTTGTGTAGTTAATAAATTTCTTTTTATACCCTCTTAAGTTTTAGGCCTGCCTTGCTTCTACTCCTGGTTCTGTCTCACAACAGAAAATGAGTACATTTTAATTAGCGAATCAAAACCATGACAGGGAGCATTGATTCTTGTTGGTATAATTTATTTTTGATTCCATTGATGGCTGTCAATAAAAATATTTAAAGTAATTTGAACTTTCCAAGCAATCTTCAATAATGAGAAATGAGTTCCAGAGAAAAGTTAAGGACAAATAATTTATGTAAAAAGAAAAAATTCCTCTATTGTTTGCTTACTGTTTTAAATTTATCACAACCTTAATCCATTTGTTGTTCTGCTAATTTATGTCTAATCTCTCCATGCCGCTCTTTTCTGTCAGGGTCAGGTCCAATAAAACCCTTGCATCTCTTCATCTTAGATGAGATGAAGCTAAGACAAAAACTTCTTTCTAAAATCCCCTTTGCTCAGTGGCCACCTAATGATGGAGGCATTATTCACTCAAGGTCTCACTGGAAGACTTTCCATTAGAAAATTATTTTATGGAATACTTGTGTGACGAACACATTTCAAAACTCACCAGCTAATGAGGATTCATTTAGTTGCCTCCTCAATCCCACTTCACCCAGGAGAGTACCAAAGCATCAGGCAGTCTCTCAACTTGGAGGCAGAGGAGGCAAGGAGGAATGTGACTTGTTCTCTCAGGACTCTGAGCTTTCTGTAGGGATTCTGGGTTCTATTCAGGGACCACAGCTGTATTTTATGCAATGCCTCTTTAAAGGAATTACTCAGTAAATTCTCTGCTGATTTGAATTTATTCTGCTTTCATTTCTTCCATATCATCAAAAGCACAGTCTTAATATTGGCTAAGCAGACATGATGGCAGTCTTGGAGCTCATAAAAAGAGTATTTGTGGACCAACTTTTTTGAGACAGCCTACTTGAAAGACTGAGAATTTAACTGAGAATTAACTCTTTTTTTTTTTTTTTTAATCTTCATTTCAAATCTTTCCATAAATTTCAAAAAGGAAAGTGTGCTTACTTAAATTTCATTAGAATTCATTGCTGACCTATGATTTCCTTGATATGCAGTGGTGGATGATCCAAATGTGTCAACACAGAAGATTTAGCTAGCTAACAAATTGGGAGTTGTGGGACAGGTAAAATATTGGGGAGCCAGTTGAATAATCTAGCCACAGAATGTCCCCATCAGTGAAATTTGACAGGGACTCAGGTTCTTACGAGCTCTGCAGGTCCACACCTACCATCTCTTACAATGACAGAGCCTACATTTCAAGCCTGTTTTTACAGTTTAAAGCTTTCTTTCAATTGTAAAAAAACCTGTACAGTACCTGTACTGTACCATTAGGAGATTACTCATTCCTTCAAAGGCAGAAAGCACTTTTCTATCCCAGCCTCCTGCAGCCCTGAGTCAGGAGAGTGAGGATGAAGCGTATTTACAATGAACCTCTCTATCCCCGCTCAGCCCTGCAGCTCATCCATCAGCACCTGTGACAAGTCCTTAGTGCTCTGTCCCCCTAGAAGGTGAATCCATCCTCACCAGCCAGCGCTAACGCTGCCCCAGCCCGGGGGATGTTGTCTGGGCACGCAATCAGCTTCTGCTGCCTTTTCCTCTGCTTTATCAAGAGATGGCAGCAAAAAGCCATTTAACCTTTGATCTCAGTCCTAGGGGCCTATGTCTGTCGCGGGCTCCGAGCAGCTGTGCCCACCCAGCCGGTGTCCCCGCAGGGCGCTGGGGATCACAGCCGGGACGAGCACCGGGGACCACATCCACCAGAGGGAACCGACAGCTGTGTGTGACATGAAATCTGACCACAGGAGGAGCCAGAGTTGCCCAGTGCCATCGGTCAGGGATGGATGGGGCTTCCCCCGACACAGGAAAAGGCGTGTAGGAAGGTGCTGGGCATTAGGTGAAGAGGGATATTTCTGAAAATGAAGAGAAACTAAATAAACGCTTTGAAGAACCAACCCCCCATCCCTAACCACACCCTCCCCCCCCCCAAAAGAAAAAAAAAAAGGAGGGTGAAGAGTAAATTATTTTAGACGATGTAGACCTTCACTTTGGGTTCATGGTGGTGAGATATCCCCTTTTAAAAAGGGCCACGATATATTCAAAATATGCATGTTGTTATCATGATGCTATGTCCAAGGTGAGGGATACAGGAATGAACTTTCTGATTCACTGTGACAAGCTGACAATTCATTTTGTACAGTGACATTTGTAAGATACTATAACATGTCAATAAAGACAGCTAGGAAAAAATATTTTAAAATTAGACATGATCAGAGGTATAACACCAGGCTCTATTTCAAAATTTTTTTTGTTAGTTTTCTTGCTTAAGAAAGGAAGAATTGTAAAAATAATTTGTTTTAAACTGGATTTAAAAAAAAAATTTACAGTGGTCATTAATGAATTAATGTCCTCTTATTAAATCTTTCAGGATACTTTCAGAAACCGATTTCAGATAAAGAAGATAATGTCAGCTGCACTTCAAGTCAAGGCAAGCTCTGGGGCTTTCAGTGTTGCTGGTTACTTTTCAGTGTCACTGAGGAGCTGTCAACAGGTATGGAAAGGCACCAACTGCTTAAATCATCAAGCAGCTCAATCCTTTCTCAGTTGGAGAGAGAGAAAATAGGAAATGTACATCTATGGAAATTTGGGGTTCAAGAGGATGTAAAGAGTGTTATACCATGCAAGATGGATCCACTTTCCTTTCTCTTCTTCCTGTCCTGTGGCACTGTAATTGCATTTTAACCAATACTGGTCAAATTCCATTTTCCTGTCTATAAATATGAATGGTGATTTTTTTCTGCTGTCAAAATAGAGTCCCTCCACAGTGGTTAGTTTCAGCTTACCTGAAATTAGAATTTGGTCTCAGAAGT
The DNA here is from genome assembly GCA_013397075.1 of Rhabdornis inornatus. NCBI lineage: Eukaryota > Metazoa > Chordata > Aves > Passeriformes > Rhabdornithidae > Rhabdornis > Rhabdornis inornatus. The sequence goes on along the minus strand of VWZS01008898.1, from coordinate 281,818 downwards.
AAGAGCAAGCAACAAATAAATGACATTTTTTTTACTATGTGGAAACTTATGCTGTGATTGTTAGTTTTATCAAATCTTTCTGTTGGCCATTTTCTGTTATGGTACAAAGAATAATTCTGGATCAATAAAATTTGATATAATAAAAGGATTGTTTCTAAATTAACACCAAGAAATGTGATGCAATTGATTGTTTTAAATTTCTTATATTTACTCTCACTTTTAAATTTCTTAAATCAGCTCTAATATCAATCAAGAAGATTAGATTAAGAAGACCTAATGAAATTAGATTAGCAACAGGACGAGTGAATAAACATCCCCCCAAAAGAGCATAGACTCCATAAGAGGATTTTTTCCTGAGGTATGTCTGACATTTCGTGAAAATTATATTATCCTTTTAATTTAATAAATGACATAATGTTTTCTCTTCCTGCCTGGATGATAGAAATCTAAGAGATATCTGTAGAAGATGTATGTGTGAGGTCTGCTGCTTTGGGTCAGTTTCCGTGTTTATCTCAGAGCATCCAGCAATGATATATTTAATTAGTTGAAGCATTCATAAATGCTTTATGTCTTGACATCACTAATGAAATCACCTCTGGAGGAAATATAAGCTTCAGACTCAGACTCTCAGACTAAGACTTCAGAGCTCAAATCCCTGACCTCACTGGGTTTTGAACACCAATAGGATTCTAAGGCTTCCACTAACAAATATAAGCATTAAAGGAAATAATTTCATGAAAAAAACATCATAGGAAAATTAGCTTTACTTTGTATCGTTTTTCAGTCTGAGTCTTTTACAGCACTCTCTAAGGAATAGCAGCCAGCTGAATGATGCTGTATCATTGCATTAAAATTCCATCCACCATGTCACAATCCTACTATCTATGTGTAGAGACTGCAAAATCTCTCTCTCATCATCCAGATGCCCCTCAATTGAAGAGTAAGGGTCAACTATTAATAGGTCTATAAGGATTTTGGAGCATAGCATTTGGCACCTTGCATGTAATTTCATAATTTGCCAGACAAGTAAAAAATTAGTAACAGACCAAGTTATATTGCAAGTATAATATTAAAAAATGGCAAAAAATAAGCAACAGATTCCTAGGTTGTTACCCTGGCAGTTTAGGACCTCCTTCTCTTTGTCCAGTGGAGTTACTGTGAGTTTTCCCAAAAATCCATTTTCTTTACTCCACACAAGCCTTTCCCTCCACTTAAATGTTATAGATAATACAAACCTGTATTAATCTATATTTAGCCAAATTAAGTTTCACATATATGTGAAATATAGGTCAACTTAGAACTGCAAGGTAACGTGGTAACTATTAAATTGCCTTTTTTGGTGTTATGTTTTTCAGAATAACAGTTCGAAAGATCATATGAACAGTTTAGGCTGCCATGGATCAAATACTGCAAACATGTATTGATGACATTCCTGTGGGTAGGACACTTCATTCTTCTCTCAACCAACTATCATCTTTACTGCTGTTGAGCTTTATTACACAGATATAGTGACTTCATTTTCAAGTGCAAAGATGCCATATCAAGTATCATTTGGAATTCAGAGCATTCAGCAACTGACATTATGCTTGCAAATAGATACATCTTAATAAATGTAGTGTAATGGTAATTTGAAGGAAAGTTAGTTGTTTATTCTTGTGGTAAAAAAATAAGGTACAGAAAATTCTTGGTTTTAGTATGATGGGGAGCCCTAAAGTTTAATGAAAATACTCTCAACTTTACTTGTATTGCTTTAGGCTATGATGCATTCTATGTGACTACAAAAATTACAAAATATATTACCTGAGTGGCAGAATGTGATTCCACAATGCATGTAATCATATATTTCATACTATACTATCAATACAAAATGGAGAACAAATATTTGAAGAGCTAATCATACAGGAACATATATTATGCTTGCCTAGTGGTAACTATAGGATGTCAGCAGTGCAGACATAATTTTATGATAAAAATTCAGTAAATCATCAAAATTTTTCAAAAAACTATCAGATTTCTCTGAGTTCTTCCAATGAATTTGCTTACTTTACATTATTTGTGTAACAGCTTTTTTTAGAGTAGTTACTATTTCATTTCGAGGAGCAATGGTGTGTGGTACCATTATATGATTGTGGTGGTCCTGAGGCGCTAGTGCCTTGTGATTCTGGATACTACTGCAGCTCCTGGTGTCTCTCTTATCTGCTACCAATCCAAGCCAGGACTGAGCAGAGGCTTCAGCTTAATTTCTAAAGCATACAGCAATACAGTTCCAGGCTGGCCCTTGCCTCCAAAGTTAGGGACTTTTCTGTGTCCCTGTGGATGCGCAGTTCCCACCAGAGCTTTACCAAACTGAGAATTAGAACAGCAGCAGATTTTTTTATCACATGTCTAGACTTTGAGGGATCTTTTCTTTGCTGAGAACAGCAGCAGCTCCCATCAGATAAGTCTTGTCCTACTTCCAGCCTTGCCAAAGATATTTGACTCCCAGTGCTCTGGAGTGTATATCAGCTGCCAGCTTTTTGTGTGTTTTGTTGAGGGAGAAGATAATTTCCACTCTTCTTGCTGTCCAGCAGAAAAAGATTCAGGATTCATTAGGTCAGAAAAGGAAAATAAGATTCATTTGGTCGGGAAAGAAAATTAAAATGGTGACTTAGGACATTTGAAACTCTTCTATTCCATGTTCTAACGACTGGACAAAATACCTCATGTTTCAAGATTAACACCTCGGTTTGTTTTCGTGCACTGTGAAACAATGTCAAGAGGTAGAGCTGACAGCACTTTCCTATGCCCTCAGATGCCTCTGTAAACAGGCGGATAAGAGCTGTCTCTTGCAGATATGGATCTAAAAGCACTCAAGGATAGAAAGAAACTGAAAATAAGATTTTCTGAGAGAAGAACACCAAAGGTGACAGCAGATGGTAGGAGGTTCCCTGTTCCTGGTGTCATAGTCTTGTATGTAACCATTTCTTATTTGCTGGTAGACTCTTGGAGGTTGTGTGTGGAGGCTGAAGGTCATCTCTGTCAATATCTGATGTCCAGTGGATTCAGCAACTGACCCCTTTGCAATGTCACCTGCAGGGTGCATGTGGAGAGTGCCCTATTCACCACTTTTGTGACAAGCAGTGTTTTAGACCTTTCAGTAAGAACTCTAATTGCATGAAGTCTGGCTAATATTTGGTCCCAAAACATTGCTTCTGTGCTGTGTTAACCGTAGCCAGCTGCCAGATATCCACACTGCCCTCGTTCCTCCTCCTCCTCAGCAAGATGGGTGAGAAAATGAGACTGAAATAATAGCTCATGGGTCAGATAAAGACAGGGAGATCACTCACCAATTGCCATCATGAGCAAAAACATCTCAACTTGAGGAGCATTAATTTAGTATATTGCCACTTAATAATAGACTAGGATATTAAAAAAAAGAGAGGAAAAAAAGATTAAAAATATTCCCCCCTACTGCCTTATTCCCAGGCTCAACTTCATTTCCAGTTCTTCTACTTTCTCCTCTCTGAGAGGCTCAGGAATGAGCATTATAGTCAGTTTATAATGCTTCTTCTCTGCTGCTCCTTACTCTTCACACTTTTCTACATCAGTGTGAGGTCCTTGACAAACTTCTCTGGTACAGATCCTTCCCAAAGGCTGCACATCTTCAAGAACTGCTCCAGCACAGGTCCTCTCCACGGGGTGCTTCGGGACTAGCCTGTTCCAGCTGCTCCCACCAGGACGATGCTCTGGCTCCTGTCTGCAGGCTGCAGCTTCCTGCCAGGCATGTCCTGCTCCAGCACACAGTTCTCCAGCACCTGCACTGTGGGTACCTGCTCCACTGTGGTCCTCTGTGGGCTACAGAGAGACAACCAGCAAGGTCTTCTCCACAGGCTGCAGTGCAACATGCGTTCCTGTGCTGCAGCCCCTCCCTCATCCCTTCTTCACTGCCCTGAGTGTCTGCAGGGCTGTTTCTCCTGCAGTTACTCACCGGAAATTTTACCCTTTCTCAAATATGTTGTCACAGAAGTGTTACCACCAACTGCCTCCGTTTTGGCCGGCAGTGGGTCTGTCTTGGGACGAGCTGAAATTATGTCTGACAAGGAGGCAGCTCCTGAGCTCTTCTCACAGAAGCTACTCCTGCAGCTGTCCCCTGCTACAAAAACTTTGCCACACCAACTCGAAACATTGGCCCAAATGCACTGCAATTGCATAACTGGGTCCTTGCTTAGGAACAGCAAAGGGTCAAATTGCTTTCACATGTCACTCTTCTTGCCTGAACCATCTCCAGACAGCTGCTTCTTTCACAAAAGCCCAGAATCTTCTTCATGTATCTATAGTCTCTGTCCATTTTTTTTCCAGTTCCTGTCCTAAACCTGTTCCCTCAGTTTGCTTATTTCTTCAGAAAATCCCCAAGCTAAAGTTTGTTCAATCTGAGAAAATATTCTAGGAAAGCATCACTATCAGTGGGTGCCACCTCCCAATGCTTCCCCTAAGCAACACCTCCAGCTGGTGTAGGGGATTGTGGAATAGACACACTTTCAAAACACCCAGCTTTCTATCATTCCTCAGTTAGAAAGGGCCATTTCCTACAAAAATCTGTAGGCTTCTTTTATCTTATCTATTTTCCCTCTTATGATTTCAGCTCACAGAAATACACATGATGTAATTTTGGGCTAGCTAGCTTGGATGACACTAGTCATATAGATGTAATAGCAGCATATCTCAGCAAACTGTGTAAAGTTGCAAGCAGCTGACCCAGGGTGAGCTGTTCTTGTACTGATCACTCTCTTGCTATCACCCATCAGCTTGCACAAGTTGGTGTGAGCTGCTGTCTGTTTCAAGTCAATCAAACCTACTTTGTTTTTCAGATCCTGTGTTTTCCTAAAGCATCTGTTCTCTTCTTCAATCTTTATTTTCTTAAGGGTGAAAATAGGTTTTATCTTGAAGGTAAGATGCACACTCTACAGTCAGATCTTTTCAGTTCTTAATTGTTTTTGATATCAGCCTGTGATAGTCTTGCCTTCTTAATGCAAGATAAACAAGGTAGAAAACAGGAAAAGAGAGCTATATGACTTAAGGGAGCAGCACTAGAGCTCAAATTGGCAGTCACAAGCCACAGTGACAGATTCTGAATTATCATAACATCTATTTAAGATGGATTAATTTAATCCAATTTCAGATTTATGGGAAGATGCATATTCAGGAATAGTATTTAAAGATAATAACTGAAATTTTTACCACTTTATATTGAAGAAGCTATCCTAGCAGAATTCACTGGAAAAATATGTTGTGATAAAAACTGAATTTCCTTAATAAGCCATGCAAAATTTATTCAAAAATACATGTTTTAAACATTGAACCTGCCACATTTTTTTTCTTTTTCTCCATCCATATGTAAATAATGCAAAACTGAAAGAACTTAAGTAAAACTATACATTAATTGAGAATAGATTACTTACAAGCCTAAGTGCTGCAGGTCCCTCAAAATAAAATGTTCTATATGAGATTTTAGGAAGTGAATTTTTGTTTCTTTCAAACAATCAGTGTTAAAAACTAGAGGCAAAAGTCAGTTTTCAATACTGTTTTTTCTTAGTGAATAAAGAGTGAAATAGGTGTCATAGAGACCTATAAAACACCTCATGTTCTTTATTTATGTGCCAGCCAGAAAAAGAAAGCCAAGATTATATCAAAAACAAAACACACCCCTACTGTGTATGAAAGAAAGCAAATTAATGATATGAAATTGACAAAAGATATACTAGCTTTTGGTTTCTGATCCTATTCACATCTATGTACCAATGAATTCCCTTTTCAAAGACTTAAATAACTTCAGCAATGAATTTTCTTGAAGTAGTTATGGAATAAGTATAACCCTAAGTGAAACATTTTAAGGAAAATGAACTTTTTGTTAACAGGCAGAGTTGGCTTAGTTCTGAGATGGAGTAATTTATAAAATTGCATGGTTGAGTGTAATAGTGATGGAATACAAAAGACTACCTTCTCCTTTCCTTTACTCCTTTTTATTCTGGACCTCCCATTCCTCAACCCCCACAAATTTTGCATTTGAGTAAACAGGGTTTGAATATAGGATGAGAAAAAAAGTCTACTAGCCCAGTAGGAACATTAACAAGTCAAAATTTAGGGGTAAGTGGTGGTTTTCAACCTGGACAACAGTAAGATAATTGGACAGTGGAGGCATTCAGTTCTCTGTGTTGCCAGGGCTAGGTTGGTGCAGCACAGCTCTGTAACTTTGTCTTGGTTTCGCTGAGAAAATTGACTTGAGTGTGTGTGCTGAAACTGTGCAAGATAAGAAAAGAAACACATAGAAGTTACATTTTTGCAACTGCAGTAGTTAGCAGGAAGGGATTGAATGAGGAAAACACCTCCTTTAAGTATATAAAATTCCAGCAATAGAGTACAAAATTAGTTGAAAACTCAGCAACCGTGACGATAAGTCAATTTGAAGGAGCAATGAAGGCCAGTCCTCTCTGACATGACTCATGACTGCCAGGCCAGTGAAGATACATTGAATGTCTCATTAAGGTTCTGAGAATATTAACACCTAGTTCTGTAACTCATTAATCCTGGATGTATCATTTGTACCAGCCAATAAATAATTGCACTGCATTCTTAAATTGGCTATATTCTGTTTGAAAAATCTCCTTGAAAGTAAAAGGTGGCTGAGAGAAGCATCCAGGGCCATTTTTGCCTGGCTTGAGTGTTGCCCCCACAGCTGAAGCCCATCCCTCCTCCCAGCACACCCACCTGCAGCCCCCTCCTATCTCCACAGCAAACAGCCATGCATCATGGCCATGCAGAAGGAGGTGGTGGAGACATAGTACTACCATAGTAGGCTGTGTCTATCCTCTCCTGTCATTGCTTGCAGAGTTTGGGCTTTTTTTCACCTAGTATTTCTTCGAAGATTTTGTCCTAGTATTTCTCCAGATTTTCTCCATTAAAATCTTTGGGGTCTGCAAATAAAAGATTCTTAAACTGTCTGAAAATCAAAGCTGGCAGGGAAAGAAGTGAATTTCAAAGGAAGTAACATGATGAGGGTTTTAACCTCTAAAAGAAACATTTATTTTATTTCTAAATATGTTTATGTGGTGCAGCTAGGGGTAAAGAGTAACAAGAAATTGTAGAGTAACCATCTGTGGCTAACTAATTGTTCTTCAGCAATAACTCTCGGTAGTACTTATTTTTAAATACAAATTATTTTTGTAAATGTATATATTATACATACGCTCTAAGTTTCACTAGTATCTATTAATTAAATGTAACATTGTATAAATTACTGTCTGTATCTCCCTGAATAAGAGAAATTAACTATATGGTACCTATTTGATATATAAAGGGTCCATATCATTTTTCTTACAGATATGTTCAAGGAATAACCCATAATATGGAGAAAACCAAACCCAAGAAAAGAAAATAACAAAGTGGGCAAAAGTATAGTCAATAATAGTCAATTCATCACATTTCAGTTCGCTGCAGAGAACTGATGTCAGTTTTTCTGCAGATACTTTAGGTAAAAAAGTGGAGCTTTCTTAGATGTGATGATCCAAGTTTTGGTCTAATAGTTACACCATCGTTAAACTTCAATACCTCAATCAGTTTGAATTACATGCTGCTTACTCTAGATTTTTGGAGCAAAAAGAACAATTCACATTTCCTCAAACTTCTTACTTGGGCTCCACAACGCTGAAAAAACACAGATTATTTTTAATATGACAAGGGTAAACATTTTTAAAAATAGAAAACCATTCAGATTTTTTTGAGTGTACAAATGAGTCTCATAGAGACCAAAGGCTTTTTCCTTCAAGTGAGGAAAAGTGGCAAGACAAGTGAGGAGCCATGTTCCCCACAAGGTGTTTCGTGAAGTGATGCTGACCATAAAGCCTGTTCCAGTAGCAGATAGGGAGTGTCAGGTACAGGAATTAAGTACCTAATAAAATCTTTGAAGAAAAAGTAAAACCTCATTACCTCTGTTGGTAGTCAGCTGAACCAGAATAGAATTATTTTGAGGAGAACAGTTGGATTTGGAGCAATATTTTGAGAGTATGTGTCCTATAGAGTTCCTATTACAATAATATTCATAATAGCTGGGCAAAGATCCTAAGGCCTTGTCCTTCTACTGTACTCACACTTTGAATTCTTGGAAAATAACTCATGTAGCAAGCCATGTGGGTAGGAAATATCTTGTCTCTGAATGCCACTACAGAGTATGTGTGAGTTGGGACCCTGAACTCAACAGCATCAGGATTTGTTGCACTCTTTGCAGAAAATATTTATATCTGCAGCCCTTTACAAGTTGGAAGGTCCATGTGCCCAGGTCTTCTCTTACATCCAACTCAAATTAAGTTATTTTTCTGTCAGAAGAAACACTCAACACCATTTTTGTCTCAAAAGAAAAATTACATTGGAGAGTAAACATCATAATTTTACTTGAAAATTAATTACCGCTATCATTATTTCCAAAATTAAGAACTAAATGAAATGTTTTCTTTGTAATAGAATTAAAATTTCCTTGAGGATTAATCTTTTCCACTTTCAAAGAAAATTGTCCTGATAGAAGTACTTTATGTAGAGTATGTAAATGCTTTTCTCAATGACTTTTTTCCTCCCTCCAAAAGACCTGACAGAAGGATTGTCAATCTTTGAGCTCAGTAGAATCCTCTTGTATTTTACCAGATAGAAAATTACTCCTAGCTATTTGTTTTACATTCATATTTCCAGAGCTTTTCTGGACCAGGTACATTGGCAATAATGATCTTAAATTAGAGTTTTGCTTGTTATGATAACTTGATCAGATCTTAGCCATATTTGTAGGAAAATATTAGAAAAATCTCACCAGTCAACAGAAAAGAAACAAATAAATTCTCCTTTAGAAGAATTTCCTTGGGGAATATGTGATGAGCTTTTAGACTTGAGCTCACTAGAACCAGAAATAATAAGACTATTGAAAAAAAATCCTTTATTCAAAAGAAAAACTGCTGAAGTTAGTAAATTATTTCTAATGTGGGAGATTATTACAGCTCAGTTGTAGAAACCTGCATGCCCTTACATCACAAAAAAAACACCTAGTGAGGGCAGTGCAGATGAGTTGCTGTGCTGCCAGTGTGAAGTAAGAGTTGTGAAGACACAGACAGACCAGAGAGATGTTGAGGAGAAGCCTCCTCAAGAGATGTGTGTTCAGGAGCATGAGTCTCAGGCTGAACTACATATTCCTGCAGCTCAAGAAAGATCTGGCTCTTGTGTACACAGGTCTCAAATCACTTAGTAAACACTGTGTATTTCAGGAATTACCTCAGCATAGCACATTTTACTTTTTGTTTGAAACTGGTAACAGTGGAAGGATTCCATTTCTCTTATAAAGGCTGTTAACACAACAGGTCCATGACTTCCTACAATGAATGGAGATATATATTTTTATACACATTTACCACACACTGAAATAACTTGGTTTTACCACCAAAATACGAGTAGGCTCCTGACATGTTACATGGAACTGCAAAAAGGAATATTATATTTAAAGAAATCATTAATTCAAGTCTGGAAAAGATGATTATGGATTTATGCTGGTTATTAGATGCAGAAATTCTTAACAGTCATATACCAGTTTTGCCAATGTAATTTCAGAGCAAAGAAAAATGGATTGCAGTAATAGAATAAATCATGAAATTAACGAATACTCTTTACAACTATAACACAACTGTTTTATGGTTAAAACAAAATTAACAAATATCTATTAAAAATATGAACTGAATTAAAATTTAATTTTAAAGAGTTACTGTTACAAAGTCATTCAAAATCCAGTAAAGTAATTTCTTTGGCACCCATTTGTGATGATTCAATGCTTTGTCCAGAGCAACTTACATATATTTCATGCCTTAAGACTTACAATGCCTATGATTAAATATACAAAGTTGTTTAAATACACAACTTAAATGTTTATATAGAACTGTTTTGGCTGACCTCTGTCTGTCAAATACAGTAGCAAAGCATGAGTGTGCTATTCTGTATTCATGTATAACTCTTGTATCTCCAAAATTATAAACGATTCTCTGATGTTTCAACAGTCAGGCTAACCCTCTGAAACCACAGAGAAAGCCCTCTGTAGTATGCACCTGAAAAATTAGAGAAAACCCACAGACATTGTTATTTTGTTTCAGTCTGACCATAGTTCACTTTTTGGTATTTTATTTGGTCTGCAGGTAGGTCATTCTGTCTGTCTTTCTCAGCTCCAGAAAAACAGACTCAAGTTACAGCCTTTCCTTGCTTGCATGGTTGTGTAGAGAAGTGTGACAGCATATGGTGTGGGAATAAGCAAAAGAAGTAAAGGATAATATTGATTTTCAAAAGGCAGTCTGTCTGAGACCTCCAAGACAGACAAACTGGTTTCCCTAGAGTCTGACCTCTGTGAAATGTTAAGATAAAAATGTTGGAAAGTACTGGAGCATAAATGCTCTTCTGATCTTAGGCTGTATAGTCATGATCCAGACCATCTGCTGGGAGCCTTACATCTATCACTTTCATTGCTTTATATATAAAAAAAGAAAAAAAAAAGAAAAAAAGAAAAAAAGAAAAAAAGAAAAAATAAAAGAAGAAAGGAAAAATAAGAGGTTTCAAAGAGCCCTGAATTTTTCTGGTGTCATTGTAAAGATGGATACTAAAAATCAGTTTTATTTTCCATACTTGAAAGGTCAGTTGATAGTAGGTAATGGCCAGCTGCTGGGGCATTGTATACTAATGAGACATAGGGAGTGTCCAGTACTTGGGACAGCAACTTATATTCTGATAGTTGACTTGCAAAACTCAGTTCTGGCCAAATCTGTATCCTGTCTCTTTGGTCCATTACATTTTATCAGACTTCACTGAGTCACTGTCATTTCAAAACTTCTAGTTTCAAAGTCACTGATATTTTAATCTAGTTGCCAGCAAATTCTCCAACCTGCCTGATATTAATTCAGGAGAACAAAGCATTTGTGCATGGTAATTTTGCGTGTAAATGTTATTATAAATTATGGTATCACCAAGAATAATTTTCTTATAGCACTTCAGCTCACAAGATGAAGACAGGTTCAAAAGTCTGATGCATACAGTGTATGAGTTTACTTGCTATAATTGTAATAGTTTTATGGTAATATTCAAATAATTGGATTTATAGGTCACAATTTGGGACTTGGGTACTTTGATATCATCTGACATCTCATTTGAAGAACCAAATTCCTCACTAAATTTTTAGTAATCTTTTAGCAATCTGCAAAGTGAACTTTTCAACATCTACTCAAGTAGTCTTTCTAGTTCAGAGGTAAATTTGTGATTAGCAAGGATTCTGAATCCATCTAATTAAATATTAAATATTTTAAAAATATCTTAGTTAAATTTGAGACTCCTTTGAAGAACTATTTTTAAGATGTTCCTGTATATTTTACCCTAGTTTCCTTTGATTTTTGCTTCTCAGTTATAGTTTCAAATTGCTTAAAATGAATGCGGGTCAGAAGTTTGCTAAGCTATTATTATACTGCAGCATTGATTGCTAGTGATAATCTCAGTGGTTTTAGAGTGACTTCTAATTCATGTAGTATCTATTTTGATTAGATGTTTGGGGGCAATACAGGATAAAGGGGAAAACTAAAAATGGAATGACAGTTTAAAAAACATAGTCCTGTTAAGTCCACCAAAATGAGCATCACTTCTTCATATTCTTTGCTGTGCATTGGAGTCTCTGTTCAGTAAACTCTTGTTGAAGAATTGTGAAAGGTTTGACAGATGAATTGCTGATGTAATTACTTAGTTCCTTTCCAACCCACTAGCTTTTTGTCTGATAAATGAAGGCTTAAATTCTGGTTTCAACAATTCTAATCTCAGTAGCACAGTCAATTACAGTAAAATACCTATATATTTTTTCTGGAGTCTGGCCAATTTAAGATTCCTTCCTTTCAGCTGTTTATTGCTTAGGTCAAGTAATCGCATATATATGATAAATTTATCCAGTCACAAATGAAAAGGAAATGAAACTTCCAGTGACAGGTGTATTTTTAGCTGATGCTGTTACCATGTAACAAATAATAACTAATTCTGTTTTTAAGCTACAGGTATAAAATGAAGGCTAAGTGAGAAAATTACTGCTTTGTATAAATATCTCACAAATAAAAATAAGCAGAGAGAAGAGTCTCTTCCAGGAGAAAAAGCTAACAGGCAGTGTTGTCACAAAAACGCATGTTTTTAGAAATTTAAGAAAAAAAATAATATATGTGCCAATGTAATGTTTTCCACGTGTACTATAGCATTTCTTTTGCCAGTGTAGCTTTCATAATTGCAATAGTTACAGTGTTTTAAGTTTCTAACATCACTATTTTTGACACTAGTCTGTTATGATCTTCTTTTCCTAGCTAACTATTACAGTGCAGTCAGTATTCATTCTGTATGAAGTAAGGCTACATTAAAATCTCATATGGTACGAATTTTACTGTCAGATACTGATGAATGCTGATTGTCAAATATTTCATTAAATTCAATACATATCTCATGTTACTTGAATACAAATGCCATGTCTAAATCTAAACTTTTCAGAAGTGTTTTATAACTCTCAGTAGTGCTCTTAATATCAAGTATCAGAATACTTGTTATACAAAGGAATTAACAAATACATTATTTCCTGCACACGTTATTTCAGTGAAAGGTTTTCTTTTCTCCATTTAGTTGCTTTGGAAATTAAATCTCCATGAAAGCCCAGTTTAGCACATTAGCTAGTTCCTGAAGTTTTATTATGAATTATTTCTATCTTTGCAGGAAGGACATTCTTGATGTTAGGCAAAGCACAGATTTTAGTGTCAAGCTTGACTTTCTTCTTTTAGCCCTTTGACATGTTAAATAAAATAGAACTCAGACTGCAGTGTGTAAGGTGTTTTTTTAAATTTCCATAAACAGAACTGGCTCATGTCTTACAGTCAAAACGATCCTGTCAAGTCCATATGCCTTTCTAAAGCTCAGATGTGATGGTTACAAAAAAAATTTAAAACTGTTACAGAATCATAAGGTGATACTTGGTGAGATCACTGTCAATGTTCACCTTTCATTTCATTTGTAACCTTAAATGTGAAACAAAAAGTGAGCACATATGTATCCAACAGGAAACATCACATAATCAGTTAGAAAATAGCTAATTCTGGAGCCATACACTCTTTGATCCACCATATTTATTAAAAGGAAGATTCATGTCCCAAAACTAAAAAAATGGGCATGCCATGTATATTTGTACTCCTACATGGAGTAGTCTGTGTAGGGTTTGAGAGCAGAGAAAATTAAGAAAAAAGTGAGAGTTCTTCTCACATGCTCTTACAGCTTTAATATAAGCTAAGTATTCAAAATTTTAGACATTAATTTATTGCTCCTTTCCTAAGGGCTTTTATGCCCTTTCTGTTACCTAATTGTCTCTGTCTAATTTATTTGAGGCTAACACATTTATGTAGGGAAAAAATAACCCTTCCAAATTCCTCTAGCTTCACAGAATGGTGATTTTGAACACTGTTGCTGATCATTATTGTTTTGCAGGTAGATGTTGTCTAGAATAAACATTTTTGTACTCTTGTAGAAACTGTGTGTAGACCAAGAATGAAAATTTTTAAGAAGTCACAATATACTAGTGTTCCAAATGAAAATGAGGGAAACCCACAGAGCAACTGCTGTCATTACCCTGAAGATTTTGCATAGTTAGGACAACCATGTTCTCTGTTTTTTCTTTAAGAAGGTGGGTATTTTTCACTATTTAGAATTTTTTTCTTCGCTTTCAAAACTGCCACTGTGAAAGAAATTTCACACGTAAGAAATTTCATTTCTCATTACAATTTCAGCATTAGTACACATTAAGTGTCAGCATACACAGTTAAATGAATGTCATGTTTTTTCAGTGGGATATGAGGGGTCTTCATTTATATAAATCACTATGTTAGACTAGGCTGCTATATAATGTGTTTTCTTACACATGCCAGTAAGATGTATACACAAAAGGAAGCTCTAAAGAGTGAAATCTGCTGCTGTTAGTGGAAAAGAACTACATTGTCATGATGCTCACCTGAAAATAATGTACATTACCACACATCCAACATCAATCTTTCTATATGCTTAGGTAAATAGTATGTTAAATTGGAAGTGAGATGAGACATTGTATTTGAAATTGCAAAGCATTCAAAATTTCAGAGGGTGAAACTTTGAAAATGTGGGAAGCCTCAAGATTACTCACAAACCTCAATATATTCATGAAAAAAATGCATTGACATCAAAGTATGAAAGATATCCTTAATTCTCTCTACCTCTGTCCTAACTTTTGAATTCTCAGAATAGAGATATCTAATGATTTTTTAAGATGCGTATTTGTTCTTATACAATAATATAAAATGATACTTATAAAATAATTTTAAATCAGTAGCGTCAAATATTGCGGGTGAGTTTATGATGGACATACACATGAAGCAGCAGTGACAGGAAAAGAGAAATGAAAGAAGATAACCATGTTAATATTTACTCAGAATAACAATTTCTGTGGGTTTGCTAATGCCTCTTTAATTAGAAGCGTAGGATGCATGATAAAAAATTGCAAACATATATGTGCATACACATGCACATAGAAACTCATTCTGAAAAATGTCTGCTGTTTTGGGACCAAGTTTTCTTCTCCTTTGTGTTTTTTAAATGCTGTTTTCATATTTCAGTTTTTTGAATGGTTTAGCTTTTATTTTAAGCAGAATATTCATTTTGTTATCTGATTGTTAGTGATTTGTAACTTTTTAATAATACATATTTACATGAAAGATGTGGAAAGAATTTGACTCAAAAAATCCCATTAATTTCTCTATTTTACAAATTATAAAAGTATCAGAACTTTGTATTCGTGATATTTTAAGTCCAGAAGGGAAAACAGAAAATTTTGATACATAAAATTGTTTAACACAGTGGAGGTAGCCATGAAAGGCCTAAAGGAATTTAAATATGGGAGTACTTCAATTTTAATTTATACCTATAAAATTTGCCAATTCCTTGCTGTCATTTTACACTGACATGTGGACAGTGTCAAAGTTGTGCTAAGGGTTTTTCCTAAAATGGAACAATTAAGAATGCCACCCTTACTTTTCTCATTCTCTGTATAAGTGGAAAGTTACTTTCCTTTTATTGCTGCTTGCATTTGAGATCAGGACCAAGTACCAGAATAGAGAGGGAGGCTTGAGAGCAGAGAAAGAAATCTCAAAGATCTGAAATAATTCCAGAAAGTTTTCAAACTACTTCATTTCAGGTTTTAGGTTTGAAATCTTATACGTGTATGTAACTACATCATACTTTGTTTCACAGTCTTATGCCAGGTCTCACAGGAGTATTTTTAACCTCTTGCTAGTGCCATAGCATCCATTTGCAAGATTCTCACACTTCCAAAGTGTAACTTTTTTGATGAAAAACATTAAGCCTACTCAGAGGCTTTTGCAATCTGTGAGACTTAATGACAGATTTCCAATTCTTGACTATGTTTGACATTTTGTCTGAGAACAAATTTTAGACCAAGACCTATATTTTCAGTGTCCAGAACTCTTTCTAGTTGGTGAAACCTGATTTTGACAGTTATAAGAAGAAATAGTGTTAGTCCATTTCAGGCTGGTAAAAAGTAACAATTTGGGTTCTGAAGGTTATTTATAAATTTGGGGGCAGAGGGAGGGAAGAAGAAAAATAATAATTCTGATACTTCTATTAGAGTTCCATGGATCTATGAATGAAAAAAATTATTTTTATGTTCTTGAGCTTCAAGGTAATCAGACAAAAAAAGACAGTTTCTGTCTTCATATAAATATCTTCAATGACCCCTTAAGCTGAGAATCCTCCCTCTAGATTATTTCCCTGTGATTCACATTCTTGGTCAGACTGTACTGAGTTTTCCTGATTTTTTTGTACTAGATCATCTTGGCATAATCCTGGGCTCAATAACTAAAACCAGTTAATTAAAGAGGGTAGTGAGATACTCAAAACATTTGGCTTGGGCCTTTTCTGGCCCCTCTGACTGTGCTCTGTGTGTTCCTGCTCAAACAGCACCTGCACAGAGACATTTGTCCAAAAGCTCTGAGGAACTTTGTACCATGTGAAAATACACCAACCTACCTGTTTCAGAGAGGTTTCATCCAGCATGAAACATTACCCTTTAAATTGTACATTTTAAATAAAGCACCAAAAATACAGGGGAAAATGAATGTTTTGTTTCTGCTGATGCAGTTTAAAACAACTTTAAGATTTCACCAGCATGGAATTTACTAAGACTTAGAAGAAATTGAGTAGCAATTATTTTAGTTAAAGAGCCATAAAAATTTGCTGAGGCTAAATGTAAAGTGTTTACATGAATGAATAGCAACACATTTGCCACTTGAAGTCACTATTTCATTAATCCCAAAAACTTTATTTTTGGGTCACAGGTGGCCATGCTATCAACTTCTGGATTTTCATGAATTTCTACTTTTTTGAAGGTGAGATGCGGAAATGCACTCAAGCCTACAAAGAAATTGCCTTAAAAGAGATTCAGAAAAAATGTGAACCAAAAAGGCCAGATATAACTGGTTGGCATTTCTGTATATTTATCTTTGAGAATCATTTTAACTGCTAAAGAACAGAGATGCTGATTAAGTAAGAGATTTCAGAAAATTACTGAAAGTCTCTAAAACCTGATTGCTCTGTAGTGCCCGTGCCCATTTCCAGGATAATAAATCCTGAAACACAGTGAAATAGATGTATGAGAGAGTGTCAAAATTATCATTTTTCCAGACAAGCTGGTAGTGAGTATGCATATGTTATTAGTATGTGGTCTGTTATAATCTGTGAAAAATGACTTTGTGAGCACAGTCACAAAGGAGTCCATCCAGTAAAACATCTAAAAATGCTTTTTTTCTCTCTTCTGTAGATGACAAGGGCAAGTTTGGAATCATTAAAAAAAATCCAAGAAAGAAAAGTCTGTTCACATTAAAAATAGTCCTAAGAGAAAATTCTCTTTTATTCTTAAGCAAGTTTTGCTATCCCCAAGAGCATTGTATGAAAATATCGAGCATGTAGCTAAATTAACCCCAAATTTAATATTATTCATAATAACAAATAATATAATAACATAACAATTACAATATTCAGGGCTTGATCAGAAAGCACAGGCTTGTTTAACAGTGGATTAAATATCTTCAAGATTGTTTTAATTTACAGAAAAATAAACAATAATACAGCCCTTTTGTTATATTTCCCCCCTTTGTCATAGAGAAAGACACAATGCAAACTTAAAGCAATGGTTCAGTTTAGCAGGGCATTCAGTTAGAAAATAACAAGGTTTCTTTTGCAAGACCACCTATTTTACAAGTCCTCTAAGGGAAAAAGAAGGATGTAAGATGGTTAATGACAGACTTGGGCAAAACTGTTATTGTGAATGATTTATTTTCTGAAAACTGTGCTTTAAAGAGTACCAGAACTAATAGAAAATTGGAAGATTTGATAGGTCCAAAAGAGAAAGATCAAAAATTTTTGAAAATAGAACCACTTAAATATAGTTTGTTTTCAATTTAGCCAATACATTTAAAAAGATTACACAGGAAAGAAAAGTGAAAACTTTGCTTTGGACTGGATTAAGCACTTAATTGAAACATTTTTTATTTCCTGCCAGTGAGATAAAACACATTTTCTCTTTCAGATTGACCAGAAATTCACTGTCTCATATTAATTTTTTAATTTTAAATATATATATTTAAATATACTTCCTCCTCCCCCCATTCTTTTCACAAGGAAAATCACTTTGCCTGAGCTGATAACACAGAACTCTTCAGATCTACTTTGTCCCCTCTTGCAGCAGCACATGTAGGGCTGTTGACCCATGAGGAGGGGTTACATCAGAAATGAGCAAAAAACAGGATTAACCCCAGTTTTAAGTTCTGCTGGGCTTGTTGGCACAGCTCTCTATGTTAACATCATGGCATTAAATATCAGAGGAAAAGGA
The DNA here is from genome assembly GCA_013397075.1 of Rhabdornis inornatus. Lineage (NCBI taxonomy): Eukaryota > Metazoa > Chordata > Aves > Passeriformes > Rhabdornithidae > Rhabdornis > Rhabdornis inornatus. Next base: position 263,835 of record VWZS01008898.1, on the reverse strand, counting down.
GGGAGGAAGAACCATTTTGGGGGAGACCGAATCACCAGCACACATCTGCGGCAAGTGAGGAGGCTACAGGGATGAAGGGAGCAGCATCCAGCACTGGTGAAATCTGCTAAGGAGGCAGTGCTTGGCCAGAGGTGCTACACAAGGCAGGCAGCAGAGAGACTGGCTCTGAAAAACCTGGGAGATGCTGATCTGCAAGAAGCAGCTAGAGGTGAGATAACAGCTGCTCCGTGGCAGAGGGCACGTATCCCATCAAAACTAACAAGTTACAGAACTAATTAAATTCCCAGCTGCTTTTAGGCAAATGAGTAACACCATTCATTAAGATGGCCCTTTCCCCATCTCCACTGGTCAGAGGGCACTAGCTTTTTGTTTTGCATTCAGACTGCATTATTAGAAACTATCTCTGCTATCTCAGGAGGAAAATAAATGCTTTCAGAAAAGGAGTCTGTCTCTGATATGATATACCATTATTTATATCTAGAGAGCATTCTCAATTGCCTATGTACAAAGGATTCTGGTCCCAACAATTCCACATAAATCTCTCTGTGCCTCAGCATTATTATTTAAAAAAAACAAGCAACCAAACCAGCCTCCTCCCCACCACAAACCACAACTTAAAAATAAAGGCGAACGGGAGAAATTAGGAGGGTTGTTTTCTATTCAATTTTCAGTTACTGTTTTCCACATGGGCAAACAATGACAGCAACAATCTCACAGAGCAAAACTTAATAACTCTTAGGTTATGGAGCTCTACTGCTATTTGCTTGCTTGAATTTGGCTCAAGGATAGTTGCATTTTTAGCTGCATAGTAGCACAATTTCAAGAGCACTCACTGTGGGTGTTAGCCAACATCCTAGTTGTTCAAGCAGTAATCTGTGAACAGATTCGGAATTTATTTCCTTCTAACTTCAGCTACAGGCTAACATGGAAACAAAACCTCGTTCTTCAGTTCATAACTCTGGCAAGATCTATCAGAAGTAGAGCCCAGACCATTATTCTCAGTCAGCTTTTTGCCTCCAGTGCATTTTGCTGTTTCACTGTTCCTGGCCTGAGTTAGCCATGGGTGTACCTGGAAAAGGATTCCTGGGGAAGCAGGCACCACCAGTGGCTGGTGCCTAATCCAGAGCAGGCAGCTTGTACACTGGTTCCTAGCAGAAACTTTCATGATGTGCAAAGAGGTACCCAATGAGTTCAACAGATACTTTAGCAGTTGGACAGTGCAAGGGAAAAAAAAACCCAATCTTTTTTGAATTGCTCCTATGGATATAGAGACTTAAATTCTTCCCAGTTTTGGTTGGGTGTACACAATTTATGTCTTCATCTGAGCCCTTACTCTAACCAAGGCATTGAGGTAGGATTTGATCAAGTTTTTCAAACACTTGTCTAACTTAAAAATAACATTTTGGTTCTGTTCCTTTTTGAGCTGGACTCACAAGAATTAATTTCCAAATTTTGTATTAATTTTCTAGTGTATTTTGTTTTGGACTAAGCTAAGGACTTTTGCCTATGAACTTCTCAGGGAATACATTCTGTATCCATGTATACCAAACTGCATTTAAATATTTAATGCTTTACAATAGCATAAATGTGATAATGTGTTTCCCTCAGAGGCTTATTCCATCAAAACTAACAAATAAAACTAATCTATGCAGGATACTTTGTTTCCCTATGCCAGAAATGTCCACAATTCTTTTAATGAAGAATTTTTACATTTCAGTCTAGTGATCTATAGCTGGTTTCTGTTCAAGATTTACAGTTCATGACAAACATGATTTATTTTTCATAGATAATTCTAATAGTACATCCGTTTGGTTTATACAGAATTTAAATATCTATAATAGGCATAAGCCATGCTGAAATTTATCTGATATTCTCTTTGGAGATGATGACTCTGTATTGCCCATGGATTTAGTCAGTTTCTTAATTAATCTTAATTTCTTGAGCTCCATCACATTTTTGCTTTACAAGTCACATATGGACTGTCAGCCCTTGGAAAGGTCTTTTGTTCATGATCAGTCACAACATGGTGATATAGCAGAACCAGAGGTTTAGAACAGAGGCAGCACACTTCAGGGACTTCCTGACTCCTGAAATTAATTTCTTTTTCTTCCTATGAATATTAAACAGTTTGAATTTGGTTCATTATAGGCATGCCACAAATCTCATCTTTTGTGGTGGGCCTGAAATACAGGATTTGAGAATCATGTAACATACTTTTATTTATTATTATCTCTCTTGCTTATCTATTGTATTAAAAACAGTTCAGCAATCTTTGTGTGTATTGCAATTTGAAAAGATGGCAGAGTATCTTAGCAGTACAACAGAATTTGCAGGTATTAGAAGCTGGAAGAAACTAAAGATACAAAACCAATTCATCTTACAGCCACTTTAATTCTATAACAATAAGCAGATGGATTCAGCTTAGGTGAAAATGTAAGCCAACCTCAGCTTCTGTTAAAAACAAAATGCAATTTAATTACTTATTCTAGCTGATTGACCAGTTTATCTTCATGATGCATAGACATTGGAGATGCCAAGAAATTATAGCATATCAATGTCAGTGTGAAGCTATTTACATCTACCCTGTGCTTTGGTTGCAGTACAGGATACAAAAACATAGCATGCTCAAGATTTGATGAGTAACACCTTTATTATGCCAATTGACTAGCACTAAATTAGAACATAACATCCCTGGCAGCACACATGACAGCTGCATGAACATAAGATGAATTCCTTTCATCAGTATATTGCAATTAATGGCATGTGAATTCATAATGATCAAACACTTCTCATGCCCAAGATATTTTATCAGCTATTCAGAATACAAATCGTACCAGCTCATGGAGGGACCCTTAGGATGAGCAGCAATTTTTAATAGGCTGGTAAATGGCAGTTAGAAGAACAGATGACAAAGTCATTATCAAATATATATTTGTCATCTTATTTGACACTTCCACAATGGCAAAGATTTGACAAATACATTAAAATTGGTGTTTGAGATGTTTAGGGATCCTGGGAAACTCCAGTGTCTTTTGTTCGCTGCCAACACTTGTCCCTCATGACCCATTCAGCCGGTCAGGCCAAAGGACCAAGCTCAGTCTTTCTCTAGGCTTTAAAAATAGAGCTTGAAGGCCTGACTGTGTTTTTTACTCATATTGCCATGCTTCAAAATGCATAGTTCTAAGCACTTGAGTAACATCCGTTCTGGTGACAGCTGAAGATGTTAATAACAGCTACCCAAAAGGCATCTCTTTGAAGAAGAGAACTTTTTCCCTTTCCACTGAGATATGTCTTTTAGATCTAGACTAATGAGGGATGATCCACATTGCTAAGAACAAGTGTCATGTTATTCTCATCTGAAAGGCCACATACAGCACACAGCATCTAGGATTACCCCTGAGGAGCTAAGTCCAAGAATGTACTCCATTTGTGCTCACAAGCCAACAACCCCTGTCATCTTTTAGTTTAGGTGGAGGAAAAAATCCCAATGTCCAAACAGGGGTCAAACAGTAGCATGAATTGTGGAAATAACAGAAAAAGAAGATAACCCAGGTCTGGTAGGGCCTGCTGAGCCATTTTCCCAACAGACTGTGCAATCTAGGAAAAATTCTCATCTCCCAGTGGTATTTTTGACATGTGTTTTTCTGACAGCTTAGTTTTATCAACCAGAGTTACCAAGTACTTACAAATGGGAGCAGAGACACTTTTGGGAAAAAAATCTTTGTTTCATCTGGGTTGCGTTTATTAAGTTCTACTAATTGCACTATCCACATGTGCATTGACCAAGGCAAGTCAATGGCTTTTAATGTGTTTGGGATTAGGCAAACACAGTAAGAAATAGCTTCACTTCCAAAAACAGTGAAGGCTAGCCATCTATTCAAACTGACATTTTCTGTCATGTGCAGCAAACTTAAAGGCTTGGAATGAACCTTTCTACATCCTAGAGAGTGTGCTGAGAGCTCCTTCTGAAAGCAGAGCATTCAAAGCCAGGAGACTGAAGAGATGACTGAAAGACAGGTTAACTACCATAGAGAAAATTGTTCTTGCTCTGGCTTTCCACTAATGGAGTGATGTCAAATAAAGGATTTATCAAGAAATATGGGGAAACTTAATCCAATCACAAAGTAATAATGGCTGAATATTGTTCTGCATTGTCCTTCCATTTATTAATGGCTGCTTCCAGCCTGATGTCTAATAAAAAGTCTTCATTCTACATTGAAAACTATATTTTAAATTATTTTAGTGTAATCAGTGTTTTCCAGTTTGTAATGTCTAATCTCTTTAATGCAGCAATAATAAGAAGAAAGAAAAATTTGAACCCCCATGCAAGTGAACTTCAAAAAAACTCAAAGAGCAATGAAAATTACGGATGTTTGCTTACCTTGCATAAAATTGCTACTCCTGAATGATATGGAATGATCCCATTCTAATTAACCTAATCTCGTTTAAAACTTCAGCACTTATTTGTATTTGATTAGCTGTGACTTATCCAAGTGCTTTGACTTGCATCTAACTAGCTCCATTTCATCCTTTAATGGATTTGCATATTGTGCTTGTGTTATGTAAGATTTTGCTAGGCATTTGTTCATATTAAATACTCTTGAATTCTTTTTTATGCACCCTCAGAGATATAATACTTTCAAAGACTCAAAGATGTATTCAGAGATCTGTTTCAAGAGCACCTTTTTCACAAATACACAAAGAATGAAATCTCAAAATGACTCTGCCAAAAGCTTTCAGGCTGTCACTTAATATGCCACTAGGGAGAATATCCCAGCTCTTAAGACCATAAATAAACTTTTATTTCTTCTTCAGGAAAAATAATTACCTTGTTTAGAATCGAATGAAGTGGCAGAAAATCAGCTAGTAATTTCTCACAAAGGAGCACTCGCTTTAATGCAATCAGGCTTAGAAAACAGAGGTTGTTTTTGATTGTGAAATATGTACACTTGTGGCAGCACTGCATGTGACTGTATGAGAAATCCCATTTGAGGTACAAAAATGATAAAATAAATCAAGCTTTAGGCCCCTTTAAAATATTGCTGTTGCAGTTGTCACTGTTTTGATGGCACAAAAAGAGACTGACTTCTTTCAGAATCTTTGATCTTTGTGATCCAATGAATGACACTGCCTACCAAGAATGTATCATTTATTGTTTTGTATGGCTAAAGTTCTTGGCAAGTTTGAGATTAATAAAAGTAACACCCCTGCATTCTCCTATCATTACTCTGGAGCTTATCCTCTAAACTTTAATTTGTGTACTATTCCTCAACCTTCTATGTAATGCTGGGAACTGCATAAACCTGTGAAAGCTGTGAATTGAATTTCAATTCAGCATGCAGGATCAGAAAATAGTAAACTGACATCTGGAAAGGTTGGAAAACAGACTGGACTGGAAGACGGCAGGTTCTCATTCTCTTGTCTTGGCTTAGCAGTACATGGTGGAGCACTTCACACTTCAAATGCTGTTTCTCTGGGAACTGAAAACATAGTAGATGGCAGATGTTAGTTTGCTTCTGGTTAAGGTCACTCTTACTGGTAGAGTTTCCTTCAATTATAAATAAGGAGTATTTCTATTTTTATAAAACTACTAAAGGACAAATGAAGAACAAATATCTAGAGCAGGTGGACGTGAAGGGCTAACGATGATTTCAACATCCTTTTCAACCTTCTCCAAAAGTGGCTGAGGAGATAAATCTATGCCACCACAGAGTCTATCTTATATATATTATAGTACTTATTATATTATATCACATATACAATATCAATTTCATTTCATATATACATTCCACTATATCAATTATATAATTAAATTAATAATATGTATAATTTCCTAATGGTACATGGTACTAGACATAAATATAATCTGTTCTATATTATATCTCTATTTTATTTATATTATAAAATAAGATATTTAATGTATTATAAAGTGCAGACTCTATCAGTAGCTGGGATCTAAAGAGATTATTAAGGACTAGTCTATAGACACTTCATTGCATTTCAAACTGGATGAAGACAAAATGCTGATATTTAGGACGATTTCTTTCACACTGAAATTTCTGTAAGTTGCTGGTGTCAGGCCTCTCTGACCTGCAAGTGAAAATTTTTAATTTGATACTTATAAATATTAAGTTTCCAGACCTTCCCTCCTAGATGCGAGGATGCTAACCTGGAAACCTCTGTATGGGCTTAGAAATTTGTGAGTAATTTCCTGCAAGTGTTCTTTCAGAAATTAATGCACTGGATCTATTCTATTTTCAAAAGGCTCTTTAACATAACTCTGTCCTGTTGGAATTTGTAACTCGTGTTCCCTGATCACTGCCAAAAAATATCCTCAGGGCTGCAGTACCAAGATTTGGAAGAATTACCTGTGGATCTGTGCTTCCAGGACAGGAATAAAAATTAATACTACGAAAGGAAGAGAGGGCAGGAGCATGTGATGACCATATCAGGAAAAATTTCACAGTGGATGTTGTCAGACAATACACCTGTGTCAAAGGAGAAATAAAAGATATAAAGCCAGAATATGATATCCCTATTTTCAAGGGGCACTAATATGCAAATATTAAATATACTAATATAAATGAATTAGTAAAAAATATATTAGATATCACATAGTAAAAGAAGTCTTCATCAAGAAGCCTTGTCTGTACATTAACCTTATTGGTCAAGAGATGTGCACAGACCTGAATCCAATAGAATACTTGTTTTTACATCACCTGGGCAAATGGGAGGCTAATTGGTCAAAACAGGATAAAGATACAGTGACATCCAGTTCTTAGGAAGTAGTTTTTCCTTCCTGACAGTAATTTTGCAGTATTGTGTAATTCTTTGCTCTAACTTCAGTCTCATCACTGCAATATTGTCACTTTACTCACATCTGGTAGTAGCTTTGGCTCCATGCACATGGCAAAAAAAATTATTTTCTATTTGTGGCTAAAAGAACTAAAAGAAGCATTTTTCCCCAAAATAATCAGAAATCTGCTTCACTGTGGAATATGAAAATAGATATGCACAACACCTCTGCCACAAGAAAAGAAATGGTTATGGAGATATACATAAGCTTCTGTTTCATCTCCTCAGGTCTTCATAATAGGTAAATTTTCGTATTTATTGATACAAAATAATTTAGTGCTTGATATATATATACACAATTCACAGGAAATAGACTAGAAGATAAAATAATCAAACTCTAATATTGGGAAATCCTCCTTTTCTTACTTAATCTGAGTCAACTCTGGAAGGTTCAACTAAAAAAAAATCTTTTTTTTTCTAATTTTTAATTTCTAACCTGATCCTATTCAAATTTTTAAAAACAGACATATGGAAATTTCCAGGTGAAGTGATCTTAATATCAAAAGATTATTTTTCTAATGAACATCTCTCTTTCTTTTATTTTTACTGACTAAATGAAAAATTGGTCCTATACAGTGGCTAATATTGAAGTTAGCCTTTTTTTATGCAGTGAGAAATGACCTTCAGTAGTGTAGGCAGGGAACAGCACACCCACCCACACATCCAGGCACACAGGCATTCACTCATCTATAAAAACATGACCTAGCTTCGCTCTGGTTCCAGCGCCACACCAGGGAACCCAGGTTTTCTTCTGGCAGGGGACAGAATCACTCTGTGTAAAGCCTCTCTAAAGGAATTATTTTTGCAGTATGTAATTTTCAAGAGTAATTCCAGGATGCAAGCATGCAACAGACTATGTAATAAAATACAAAAACAAGCAAAGAAAAAGTGTATCCAAGATGACAAAAGGAAAAAATGCAAATATTGAAATTATCACTCTGAAGTCAACAGATTTATGGTTATTTCAATTTTTAAAATTTTGTTATGTTTTAACTGAGAAACTATTTGAATTACTGATACAATTATGCTGTTAGAAATTCATAAAAACATTATTATTTTTACCTCAATTAATTGAAATGATAAATGGTGATGGGTTCAAAATTATCACTACAAGATAAATGTATTTTTAATGTGTACTATAAAACGCAAATGGCATGTGTCAGTGATCCTCCTTTGATTAAGCATTATTAATTATCCGTTTGCTCATGCTTGATGTGAGCAAGAACTACATGTATCAATCACACACAGACATGTATTCAAAGGTGGTGCCACTCCAAATTGTTGTGCAGTCATTATACTATAGCCTCTCCCTCTGTGACTCAGATGAGAAATGGAGAAGCCATAAATAAGATCATCTCTCAGTCAGCCTACATATTATTCTTTTAGGAACATTTTCTTTCTATATCTGAGCTATGCTAAGCTAAACTGGATTTTGTTGGTGTGAAATATCACTTTTAGTTAGATTTCTATAAAAAATTATCAGCTAGCAGCACCTGCACAGCCTCTTCAGATTTTGTGAGTTGTAAAAATATTTAGATTGGAAGGAGCTTCTCTTAGACAACAAAATGGCTTGAAGGGTGTAGCGCTGAAATTATTCAGCCATTCTGTTTTGTTTGTTATTTAATTCATTCACTTTCCAAGCAGAGACAACAGAAATGCATACAGACTGTAAGGACAAGCTGACACTGTCCCTTAAAACCACAAAACTGCACTGAAGGCAAGAATATGGAGGATATAAAAAGGGCTGAGTCCCAGAGGAAGTCTCAGAGAAGTTCTGGCTAGTTGAATGATGCGATCATTTTAATAATCACAAGTGTAAGCTGTATTAAAGTGTGTTATTCATGATATGAAGGCAGACAAGCCCCAAGGGCTGCCTCTTCCCTTTGTTCATCTGCCTGAAACCAGCTACAGCCTGTCTTTGCTTTGATTCAAATCCATCTCTGAACTATGCCATACATTAAAAGCATGACTGAAAAGCACATTCAGTTTTAGATGTTGTGGTTGAGAAAAATAATAGATTCTCAATTTTATAATTTTTAATAAAAAACGTTCCAATTTGGAGGAGTTAAATGCTTACTCTCTTTGCTTGGAAGACAACTCAGGAAAAGCCTCCACTTACCTGGCCACTAATGCTTCTCACAGAGTTCATTGTCCAACGCAGCAGGCTAATCAAAGATGCTTTTTTTCAGCCAGTTCTGATAATGGAAGGGAATATATTCATCATCAATCTTAGACTTACACAAATGTTCATTATTCCAGATGAGAGATGAGTAAAAAGCCAGAAGATCTTGTAATCAGTGAAGGTTTCTATCATTGGACCAAAAGTAAAATATTACACAAAGTTGTTCGAGGGTTGCTCTAACTTCAACCAACTGTCTGACCCCTTGTGCTCGTCTTAAAATTTTCTGATCCATACTCTTTTCCTCTGACTGCTCTCTTTGTCAGCTTCAAGGATGGGGATATTGCAGGACAGGTGTCATTGACCCTGTGCAATTTGAAGATTCATTTACATCAGGTGTAGATGGATATGGTGTCTTGTATTGTGATTTAAATGATTCAGTTCAAGTGGTTCAGGTTAAAAAAATCAAGTTAATTCAAGTGATTTAGGCTAAAAAAGGAGTGTCTTCACATGAATTTTCACTGTACTTAGAGTTTTCTTAGAAGCTGCTTAAGAACATTCTATGGGAGTTTACGGGAAAAAAGTAACTCATTTATAATTAAGAAAGACATTGGGTTACTTTCTGGAAGTCTATATTGATATTCAGTAATACAGATTATGTTAGAATAAACAGTATTGATTTTTTTTTTTTTAAATTTCTTATTGACTACCAACCACTCTTCTGTTTTTTCATTTTTGTATTTTCTTAGGTCTGTACTTGCAGATGTTTAGCCAGATGCTCTTGTCAAGGAATATGCAGTCACATACCCGGAGCTTCATACTGTTAGTTTACTCTATAAAAAGATTAATGGGATATCTTAGGTAGGTATAGATTGTTTAAAATAACAATTTGATTGTGAAATGCTGTTCAGTGCTTTTATTTCATTAATGTCAACTCGTTCATCAATTAAATCTTAGAACTTCACAGAAGATGTTTCTTTGGTTCTGGCAGGCATCATGCTTAAAATTTATTTAATGTGACATGTATGGTGTGCTGTGAGGACTCAAGAGAAAGACTGTAGGATATCCTCTATGCCTGTGCTGTTTATTCAGGGAGATGTTCCACCTTGGGGACTCCAGTGATTTTTAGGAGACAAGATGTAGCCAGCATCTTTTCTGGCTTTTGAATATTCAGCGTTCTCCTACTGTGGATTTTTATATTTCTTGTATTCTTTGTACAACCTCTTCCAGTCTGGACATGTAGCTAACAAAATGTTGCCATTAACGAGAAACAGCCCACAGAGATCATGGTTTTAAGGGATTACATCATCATTAAAAAAATAAACATGTGGTTTGAGAAAAGCCTTATATGTATTCAACAGGAAGAGAAAAACAAATTTCAGGGACCTACATCTTCTCCATGGCTTCCCAAGTGCTTCAAACCAATTCTGAAACAAGGAGTCTTATGATCCTTTTTTCTAGCACAGTATTACTTTTTATAATGAGCAGTTTTAATGTCTATTCCTTCTTTGATTCTTTCTATACATGTGGATTCCAATAATGTTTCCTCACACTGAAAGGTATTTCAGCTATTTCTGCATATTTTTTGATAAAATGTGTATCTTTCTCTATCCAGTGAAACAAATTAAAAAAAAAAAATTAGGTATCAGTACCAGTTCATTAAGCCTCTCAGACTTGTAATTTGCTACTGTTAACAAAAAAAATAAGATTCAGTAAAAATCTGGGGCCATTATTTGCTCTTTTGCTCTTGTAGAACCACAGTGATGTCCTGAGACTTCTGAGGGAGTAGGGCCATTAAACCAGTAATCTTTTAAACACCAGAATGACCTACCTCTTAGTTTGAATATCTAAAACCCTTTTCTGGCTAATTTTTTTTTTTTTAGAAAAATGGAAGAGGAAATCAAACTTTCCTAGGTCCAAGAGCAAGTTTGTCATAAAGTGTGGATGACACCCCCTCCAACAAAAGAGGCCTCCTGCTTAGGCTTTTTGAAAGAATAATGCTGTGAATAAGCTATTAAAAACAATGTATTTTTGTCTTCTACATCTCAAATCTAGTTTGTTTCAGCATTTTTTTTTCTCCAGAGAATTTTGGTGCTAGAGAGAATTGTGTTTCCAAAGCACAGTGCAAGAAATACCATGCAATGCTTTAGGAAATCCCTGCTGTTTACGTGCTTTTCTGAGGTACCTGATTCCCATTTTGTAAATAAAGCCAAGTGCCTCAGAACACAAATGAGTACTTCATTCTGACAGTCTTAAAATTTTACTGTCAGATTTACCTATTAGAGTCAAAACTTCTTGTTCTCTGAGGCAGCATATACCTATGCTCCAAGCAAGAACAGTTAGAAGAAAACCTAAGGGTAACCTAATGAAACTCAGCCCATTACAGGATAAGGATGGTCGCCTCACAAACAGGGACATAGACAAGGAAGAGATGTTTAACACATTCTTCACTTCAGTCTTTATCCTGGATGATGGACTAAGGGGGTCTCAGTGCCCTGAGCTGGAGGACCATGGCTGTGAGAATGATCAGCTCTCAGTTGACTCTGAAACTGTGCAGGATCTGGTGTTCCAGCTGGATCCCTACTAATCTATGGGGCATGATGGGATTAATCCAAGAACCCTCAAAGAACTGCTGATGTCATTGTAAAACCTTTTTCAAAGAGTTTTAAGCAGTGTAGGGATTTCAGAGAAGTCCCAGCTGATGGGAAACTGGTAAACATTGCAAAACTGGTAAAAAAGTTTTCAAGAAGGAGAGCCCTGGATTACAGGCCCATCGGTCTCACTTCAGTGCCTGGTAGTTATGGAGAAGGTTATTCTGGGAGGTGTTGAAAAAAAACAGAAGGACAACATGGTCATTGATTACAGCCAGCATGGCTTCATGAGACAAAATTCCTGCTTATCAAACCTGATTTCCTTTTATGACAAGGAAACCACCCAGCTGACAAAGGGAAGCCAGTTGATGTCAACCCTTTGGATTTCAGCACAGCTTTTGATGCAGTCTGCCACAGGATCCTTCTGGACAAAGTATCCAGCACTCAGCTGGATAAACACTTAAACGATGGGTGAGCAACTGGCTCATGAGTCAGGCACAAAGGGTTACAGGGAACAGGGTGACACCAGACTGGGGACCTGTCACTGGTGGGGTTCCACAGGGCTCCATCCTCGACCCTGTGCTCTTCATCATCCTCATAAATTACTTGGAAGCAGGACAGGAAGGGATACTGAGCAAGCTCTCAGACAATACAAAACTGGGAGGAGCTGTTGACTCCTTCAAGGACAGGGAGACCCTGCAGAGAGAGCTTGAAAAATGAGAGAACAGGTAAATCACCAACCATATGAAGATCAACAAGGGAAAGTTCTGGATTCTGCACCTGGGATGGGGTAGCCCTGGATGTACAGACAGGCTGAGGAATGAGATGCTAGAAAGCAGCACCACAGAAAGGGATCTGGGGGTCCTGGTCAATGGCAAGTGGAATGTGAGTCAGCAGTGCCCTGGCAACCAGGAGGACAACCTGTGTTCTAGGGTGCATCAGACACAGCATCACCAGCCAGGAAAGGGAAGGGGTTGCCCTGCTCTGCTCCGAGCTGGGACAGCCTCACCTTGAGTGCTGGGGCAAGTTCTGGGTGCCACAAAATAAGAAAGACATTAAACTATTAGAAATCATCCAAAGCAGAACCGCAAGGAAGGTGAAGGGCCTTGAGGTGAAGCCGTGTGAGGAGTGGCTGAGGTCACTTGGTCTGTTCAGCCTGGAGGAGACTGAGAGGAGACCTCATTGCAGTTACAACTTCCTCACAAGGAGAAGAGGAAGGGCAGACATTGATCTCTGCTCTGTGGTGACAGGACCTGAGGGAATGGCCTGAAGTTGTGTCAGGGGAGGTTTAGGTTCAATACTAGAAAAAGATTCTTCACTCAGAGGGGGATGGGCGCTGGAAAAGGCTCCCCAGGGAAGTGGTCACAGACAACACCAAGCCTGAAAGAGCTCAAGAAGCTCTCAGACACATGGTGTGACTTTTGGGAATGGTGCTCTACAGGGCTGAGATTTGTACTCAATAATCCTTGTGGGTCACTTCCAACTCCGCTTATTCTGTGATTCTGTGAAAATCTATCTGACAGATCAGAAGTGTTCCAGCATTGCCCTTTATGCTGCCTAGATTGTCTACCACTAATTTATTAAGTAAATATAATTCATATTCAATCAGTAGCTGGTAGACATTCAGCTGTGCCCTTTCTACATTCCTAGCAATTCAGCCTTTTCTGATGGGAGTGTTTGGAAACAGCCAGTGGCATGAGTATTTGGGGGCATCAGGTTGGCTGGCCACCATAATCTCAGTTTTACAGGTAATTTACCATGTGACACAGCCAGCTGTAGAAATTAGCCTTGCCTGGAATGTTAGGCTGCAATACCAGTAAAAAATCAAGACTTCCATTAAAAGGGTGTCTCAGTGGTATTATTTTTTCATCTATCAAAGTTCCTGAAATACTGGGAAGTAATTCCTGCAAGAAAGCAAGCAAACATGAAAGAAAAGCATCACACAGAAAGAAAAGGCAGAAAAATATTTATTTTTCCCAGTAGAGATATCCATTTTTGAAATGGTTAAAAATTTACTGCCATGCAGAGGCAAGCATTTACACTGGGAAAGCTACCCAGTTTGTTATTCCCTGTCAGTATCTAGAAGACATAGCATTTAAAAACAAGGTGTTTGTGACTCATGCAGCCCAGAAAATTATTTCTGGAACTTAAATTTTCTAGAAAATACACAGGGAAATAGAGACAATTTTGTTACAGATTTACACTTCTCGATTTAAACAATATGGCATGAAACCTGACCAAATTCGAATATATTGAGACAAGTTCATTTACTGATCATGCTAATTCACAAATTTAAAATACAATGGGAGAAACTATGCTATAGAATGAGAAGAATGCTGGGTCAATAAGACTGCTGCTACCTAGTGCACAACCTTGTTTGTTTTTCTTTGGGGTGGTGTTCTCTCTCTAAGATATGGACAAGAGTCTGTCCAATTGTTTTTACCCTAAGTTTTCTGAAAAGGACAAAAATACAGGAATATGCTGGTAACTTTAGCTAAATTCTCCACTTTCTTCTGAGATAAAAGAGGAGACTACAGAATGCCATCAGGAGTGTTGTATGTTCCAGGAAAAAAAACTGCTAGAAATCTCTGAGTTATATCCAACTTATCTGACCATGTAAAGAGAACAGAAAGCTTTAAAGGTGTTTTTAAAGGATTGATTGCATAATTGGAGAGATATCCTTGCTCTCTAGTCTAACCATGCTGTGTATGGACAAACATCAGGTATTTTCATAGCAATTGCTGTGAATGTGGAGTCCACCTAAGAATGTGGAGTCAGAACAGCAACTAAAACGTTAGTTTCCTCTAAAAAATGAATGTGGTGTAAATCCTGAAATAAACGCCTCCAGAATGAATTTAATTTTGTAAATATTGTTGATATTTTTAATATTTTAATTAAAGTCGAAATTCTGCATATATTGAAAGAAGAGAAGCAGCAGAAAGTGTGCAGCAAGACCAGGTTTATGCATTGGGGTAGTAAAAAGTAATTTAAAACAGGCAATAAGCATTGATGAGATTCAAAAAACAGTGAAGGAAGTACAAGGTAGAGGAAGTAAGAAAAGCACAGCAGAATTATAATATTTTGCAGACACTGGGGGAAAAACAGAATTTATATTATCTTGCATTTTATCAGAAAGGAGACATGAATACAAATACAAAACTCCACAGAGCAGAAGGTAATTCCTAAGAGAAATATTTATGTGTCCTGCTGAATGATTCTGACAACTTTATTTCTCAATATCTGTGCATATATAATACATATTTCTTTGACCTACCTATAGTGTGAGACTGTGCCATAATGAGCAGAATATCTATGCAAGTGGCAATGAAATATTCACTAAGGCAGTTGATACTTCTGAGATGCAATCCAAGGTTAAGAAATGTGTAACCCTGAGACTGATAAAAAAACTAACACGAAAAAACACTTTTTGTCACCTGAAATAAATTTTAAGATCCATAAACCTGACATTATTGCTTGCAATTCTTAGTGAATAAATTATTTTAGTATTCTTCTTCTTTCAAATGTGAAAAGTCTAACAATAGCCTTGTCTTCTACACATTGAGTAGGGATAATGGGGAAAAAAAAAATTACATCCACTGCTGCCATGTCAAATACATAACAAAACACCATACCAGCATTTTGAAAATTATTGTAGAAGCTCTTGAGAAAAGAGATGCAGCAGACGCATCTTCTCTGATACCCCCCCATTATTGATCATAATACTTTCTTCTAGTAGTGTATATAAAATCGCAGTTCAGCATTTCTTTATGCTCATTTGACCTCATTATTTAATACCAAAGCTTTATGAAGTTGAGAATCTTTTGGTCTCACTGAGACATCTAAGAGTTAGGCATCCAGCTCAAAACAGATTATCACAGATTCATTTTATAATCAATGGAAACAGGTCTCTTTATCCGGCAATTCATGTTACTGTCAGCAAAAATGAAGATTCTGTTTCCCCAAAATAGTTATCTTGAGCTTCTTGAGATCCAAATACCTGTATGTGCTTCTCAGATGGCATGTAAGATAGGTGGGACACCCATTACAATATGATATGCATCCTGGTAATCTTAAGTGCCAAAAGTGACAGCAGACACCTGGATTCTGACAAGTGAGTCTTCCCCTGAGCATCCAATGTAGTGGTTAGTCTGAAGGGCTCTAGCTATAGGGGGAGTTTAGGATGATGGCTTAAATGAATATTTATTGCTTTTAGATACTTAAATTGGGTCCCACCTTTAATGCTAACATTTATTTCCTGTGAATAATGCAACTTACACAAAGAAATAGATCCTCTCTGCTTTATATGGTTGGCTTGAAAATCATCTTTATCAAGAGAATTGATGCAAAAAATAATTTCCTCAGGTGGTGTGAGATTTACCACAGCAGAGATTGATTTGAAGGGGACAAGTGCTTAATATCAGCAATACCTATTTTTAGATTTAGAAAAAAATGTGAGAGAAAGAGACAATAGATATTATGGGTGAAATTATTATCTTTTTTAGTGCTTTGCTCTCCAAAGTTGTCATGCTGCCCAATATTGCCCAGCTAAGGGCAGTATTACTTTATGTGCCTGATATGACAAGAGGAGAGAGCATGGTTCAATTCAGGTGCCTTTGTGAAGTGCTCTGAATTGCTTCTAGAATAGCCAAGTCCATTCTTTGACCCTAAACAGCCAAGAGGAACAAGTGTCCCTGCCACGTCAGTCCCCTCTCGTGTCACAGACAAACACAGACAGCTTTACCTGCTCCTTTCTTTTGCCTTTTTTGTCTGCTTCTCGGTGTGTTTCTGTAGTTGGTAGAAACATATGCTCACATCCTAATTTTCCAGCTTTGGGGAACAAATTAGAATTCACCTCTTCAGACAATCTCCTGAACAGTGTAGTATAGATAAAGTAAATGTCTATTTGTTCTTCCCTACAGAAGGGGTTCCCTTTGTATAACTAATTATCCTTGGAATTAGGACAGTTCCAAGATGCTTACATCTGACATGAGCATTCTGTTATGTAAAAGTTTGCTATTTGTTTCCCTGGTCCAATAAATGCTGTTTTATTTGAGGTACATGTGGGAGAAAGGAAAAGACATGTTTCTCAGCCTCATTCATTTGAAAGTACAAAATTGAAATTCAGGTGGTTTGTCTTATATTGTAACTAGAGAATTAAAATTAACTGGGGCTTCCACAGGTTCTTTTGTTTTATGCCTTATCAAACTACATTTTTTGTGGCTTGCTAGCAGGCAGCAGGCTGATATGATTACGATATTATATGCAGATCCAGAATCAGAAATTATTCATTAGGGAAGTTATCTGGTGGAAAATTGGGTGCTTTAGATAAGGTAGCAAATATTTAAGGCCCACAATGTGGGTCCAAAATGTGGAACCCAATTTAATGGTCGGTGGACACCTGTATAACACTATGTGTCCAAAAATATATGACAGTCTTTTGTGATGGATGGCAGATGGCTTTTTTGTTGTAAAGTATGCATGTGGGAGATGAGTACAAGTTACTAATTCACAAAGTCAGCAATGGATATAAGTATTGGGTTTGTTATACAGTTTCATCATGTAGTTTGCATAAAATTATTTAGGATGATAACATTTCATTACAGGAATGGTTGTGCTAAGATGATTCTTTGATAGAATTTGCATTCTTTTAAGTGTCTGCATGATAACAGCAATGGTAATGAAAATAGTGGGGTTTGGGTTCTTTTGTAAATAGGCTAAACCAGCTGTCAGTTTTGGTAATATAGATGAACAGTCCTTTATAGAGCCAGGGGTAGATAATTTCTAGGCAGATTGTTTCTTAGTTATTCTTAGAAGAAGCATATGTGCTGCATATCAGTGCCAGGAAATCACTTGCAGCTAGTGTGTTAGTAGCAAAAAAATACTGCTATTAATTGACACTTATAAATTTAAACTACTCATATATTTTAGCCAGTAATGCTACAAACACAGAGTAATTTAAGTAAGGCTGAGAATCTAGTGCAAAATAATCTAGGTTTACATGTTAAGACAGGATTCCTGAAAACTTCCTTAAACAGTAAATTCTGTGCAAATGCAAAAAATTATGCAATAGTAGTTCTACTGATAGAACTATTTTTAGTCTTCTGATGAGAATTTCAGAGAAGTCTTTCATAGAATGGTTTAGGTAGTACTTTGGAATTCAGAATAGCATAATTGCTTAAATTTCATTAAATGGTACAATTTAATTGACCCAGCTCCAAATTTCTAAACTGGATCATTAGTTTTCTCACAGAGTCATAAGAAGTAGAAAGTTAGTTTTCAAAATTAGTAAGGATACACAAGGTAGGTGTTGCAAGCCAGCTAGGAGAAAACCTAACCATAAGATGGGTATACTGAGAGTTTGTCATTTCCCACCATCTCATTACTTCTACTCGGGAAGCAAGGCTGAGTGAACACTAAATTACATTTAACTTTCCTAAAACTGTGAGTGATACACTACAATGATTATTTTCTCTAAAATGTAACCCAGCTTCTTTTTATATTCTTAGTAGTAGCAATATTCATAAGGAGTATTTCCTAATTTTCCCTAGGCATTTGGAGAATTTCTTTAGCAAAACAAAGAAAATAATTTTAGGTTTTCTTTAATAACCACAATATATTTCCACCTATATATACTAATAAAGATAATTGGAATGGCTAGATATATTGTTCTGTGAAAACTGTTCTTTGTTACAATAAAAAGCCCAAGGAAAACTAAATGTAATTTTTCAGTCTTTGAGGAACTCAGAGACCGTAGAGTTTTGAAATATTTTAGTATTTAATATATGGTCCATGGTCCTGGCTTTGTCCCATTGACCTTTACTAAATGTTAAAAAAAAAAAAAAAAAAAAAAAAACCAAAAAAAAATTTGTGGAAATTTTTTTTTTTAAAAAGGGTTTTTTAATTTTCCCAATAAAAAAAAAAAAAAAAAAAAAAAAAAAAAAAAAAAAAGAAAAATAGAAAAACAAACTATAACAAGCTCTTCAAAATTTGTTTTTAGCCAAAATTTATCTGTTTGAACAGTACAAAATTAATGGAGGAGAAGAAGATTGCACAGTATAATTGCACTTCTGATTTCAATCAAAGCTTGTTTGGATGGAAAGTTCTCAGATTTTTACAGACTTTTACTTTTTGTTATATGTTCGCAGACATATAAAAGTACTGGTGTATTAGATGGTTTTATGGAGGTTGTGAAGGTGGAGATGAAAATGGGAAGCTAATTTCAGCCTGGTTAGCACAGCACAATATTACTCATTTGGCCTATAACTGAAACATTCAATATTCCCTGAAACATATGCAGCATCCTGCTGTGGAAATTGGTTTATTTGCTGCTGCTGGTTGGTATTATTATGCTTTATTTTGCTAATCTTTAGAATAGCAGTTAACTGTATGTAGTGAAGAGTTTGTATGGATCATGTTCAGTGCAGCTCAAGCTATATGTTAGAAGAGAGAGAAAAGACCCAATTTGGTTTCAAAGATTCCGGTCTTGGAGATATTTTACGTTTCAAGGATTTTTTAATAACTGCATATCTAATATACCTTGTGGTTTAGTCATCTTTGGTCTGCAGTCAGCTTTCAAGGCTACTGATTACAAATTTGAATAAAATAGATTATAGTTATCATGGTAAAAGAACAGTAAGCCCTTTGTACAGGAGACATGTTTTGCTTTCTTCTTTTTATTGTTACAGTAGATGTTTCTATATTTATTCTGTCTTGGTTAGAACATCTGACAAATAATAATAATATACAAATCAGTATCTACAGCTCAGATTTTCAAAAACTAGCTAGCAGAAAATGCTTCCATCTGCTTGCAAAGAACTGGCTCAAAACTTTAAGAAAAAAAAATAACCCAAGCTCTCTTCATGTATGTAAGAAATACTGAAAGTAATAAACTACGAAGTAGCTATATTTTAAAACTAGATGGATATTCTAAAAACAGTGCAAGAATTCTTTTATTTTAAAGAAAATCCATTATCTCCTTGCTTGAGGTGTCTCCATTTTTCTTTCAGATCAATCACAGCGACTAGGGAAAGCATATTTGAAATCTTCAGTGAGCACTGAAGATGCTCATTTGGTGCTGTTCAATTTCTTCCACCATAATCATTTAATTAGTACTAAAATATCTTCTGAATAGAAGTGTTTATATTAATTAAACACCGTAGGTTATTAAGGATGTGAAAAACTCCTTAAACACACAAAAATGTTGGAAATTAATTAAATAAAAGATCTTAGCTTAATAACATCTGTGACCCATTATTTTCCCTGTTCTTCTTTCTGGTGAATAAAATAATATTGCTAGCCATAGTATTTTTCCTTTTATGCATCTTAATGATTGTATTTCTTACATTTACAGGTATAAAGGATATGAAAGTATCATTTTCTATGTTATTCTTTCCTGAAATTACTAGAATTTGCTTATTTATCATGTTACTACTGGGAGGTTCCTGAAGAGGCACTAAAGCATGCTAAACTCCCCATGCTTCAGTTTAAGCCTTTGTCCTGCTTGCCATGAACCTGTAAATTTGGTTGTTTGTGTTCTCCTTGCAGCACGTAGCACAGAACAGATGCCAACAATGATGACACACATTCCCTCCACCTTCTCTTCTCCAGACTAACCAACTGCACTTCTCTCTAAACCTTTCCTTGGAGAATATTTATTTGTCCTATGAAAACTTTAATTCTTTTCCTCTAGGCTAAGAAGCTGGTTCACATTTTTACTGATGATAGTATGCCATGTTGAATATGATACCTGTGATTCAGGAATGTACCCACCAGTATAGTATTCCCCCAAAATACAAGATGCACCTCTGCCCCATATGGTGGGAGATACAAAAGGCAAAGACAACAGACTGAGATAAGAACACTTTACTGGAAACAGCGATGAGATAAGAAAACAGCAACAGCAGCAACACAAATAACAAAAATATACAAAGAGAGGGGTATTTACATGCAAAAATGCTCACCAAGCCTGAGACAACGAAAAACAATGGCAGACAGACCCTCCACCCACCACACTTTGCCCATAACCCTAAGCCACACCACTCTTTCCCAGAAGCAAGAGTCCCCCTGATGATGGGGTGGTATTAATTAGCAACCTAGACACACTCACAAAGCTCCAGGCTTCACCTTCTTATGGGTACTGTGAAAAAATTAGCCCTGTCCTGGCCAAAACCAAGACAGTACTTCAGTGAGATATATTTTCAATATTCAATGCACTGATAAGCAGTGAGATGATTACTTATACTTTGGAGGCCGTACTCCTTCTGTACATCTATTCATGTTGGTCACCTTTTCACTGCAGCACAACATTGCAGCCTTGTGGTCTCCAGACATTTCTTTCTAAAGTTTATTTATGTATTTGAATATATCTGCTCAACTGTAGTACTTCCTATGGGTCTGCTCAGAATTTCATCTTTTTGTCTATTCCATCCTTCAAAGTTAACAGGCCTATTTTGAATGTAGTTTAAATTCTCCAACATAATGGCTATCCCTCCCAGTATCGTATCAGCAGCAAACTTAACGAGTAAACTCACTGCTCTGTCATTCAATGATTTAATGAAATTATTTAATAGAACTATATAATTGACTAATGAAAAATTCTTTTTCATACATTCTTCTACCTTAACAGTGAACTATTGATAATTGCAGCCTTTGGGTGTTTTTACATTTTATTATCAGTTAGACTGACATTACATTACTAGTTTATGAGAATTTCATGAGACAGAATGTTTTCCTGTCCACATAACTTGCCATCCTGCTGTGGAAGGAAATTAGCTAGATGTGATTTGTTGTTTGCAAATCCACATTAGCTGATGTGGATTTCCTTATTGCTTTGCAGGTGCTAAAGGTATGATGACCTGTCCAGCTGTATAGAAAGGACCGTACTTAACTCATCTTTTACATCACATAAGGTAAGCTGGCTCTCACTGAAGTAATTGGTCCTTCTGTTTTTGCAAAATAGACGTTCCATTTTGAGCCCTGTTTCAACCCTTTAGCTAGGATAAATTTTTCTTATTCATAAACCAGAGAAAAGTGCTCAGGGGCCAAAGTAGTTATTCGGGAACTACTCTTAATAAGTGATATGTATATAACTAGATAGGAGTTATTATATAAGTCCCAGTTTTTAATTTTGCTAACCAAAGAAAATCTGGGAGTCAACATGAATTTTAAAATTAAAACCTCTGTTGTTAACAATGGATAAAACGTCTGCAGTTTCCCATGTTGAAATTTAGGTCCATCTTAAGCAAAATGAGAAAAAGACACTTTTCTTTTTGTGTACATTGATTGAAAGGTGGTAGTGGAAAATCTGTAATTACCATTAATCCAATTAGAGTCCATTGTGACAGACCAATCATCAGAACAAAGCTCCAGTGAAAGGCAGGTATGAAATTTAACTGAAACATTTGTAAGCAGGAAGCCATCAATGTCTCAAGCTTCTTGTGGAAATACTTGCTTCATTAAGTTTATTGCTTTTTTTTTCAGGTCTGTTTTGGACAGACTGTAATTTTGCTAAGTATCACAACCAGGTAAATGCTGGCCTACAGCAGAGTTCTGTGCACTCAGGTCCCAGGGTCTAGATAAGCAGCTTCTGCTCTAGACCATGGGTAGGGTCTCAAAACGTGCCCTCCAACCAATTCTGTGAAACAGGAGCATGGTCTTGTTCATACTGGGGAAAAGAAAATGTAATACAGATATGACCAAATAATGACGAGATAATTACCAAATAAGCCATTGAATTCACTGATTTCATTCTATGACTTCTGAGTAGCTACTTATGTCTATTATTATTTAGCCTAAAATCATAATAAAAAATATTTCTCACATTTCTGTAGATTGAGTTTTAAGTGATGAAAGATAACATTATCTCTTTTTCTGTCCGTTTTCCCAAATTCTTTGTTTCTGCACATTTTTTTTAAATTTGTTTTTAGGAAAAGTAGAGATAGTAGCCTGTGTGCTTGCAGTGGTTTCAAGATCTGCAGAGGTATGTCTTTCAGAGCTGCACAGACATTATGTACGACTAAGAAGAGAGTAATGGCTTTAGACACACACCTCTTCAACCTGGCTTAGGAAGCCTTTGTGCTCAATCTCTTGACACATTTAGGTCTCTGAGTAAAAATCTGTAAGTTGTCTGTGAGTTCAGCATACTTTCTGCTGGATGGCACGTTAAGTATGTGCATGTGTTTGGAAAGCCTGTATGACTTTTGTAGAGGATGCTCCAAAAAAGGAGACATAACAACACAGTTGGCATTTATTTATTGTCAATTTAGGATGCTGAAGTGGTAGAGTCCTTTCAGTGTGGTTGTGCTCTTATTTTCTGTGCTGGATGAAGTTCTTGCTGCTGAAAAAATATCATTCCAAACAAACTGTCTACATAATTTTTCAGCCTGAACAAGGATTTATTGATTTCACCTGCTGTTGGTAGTAGTTGGGACAAAAGACACAGTAATTTGTGACTTGCTGAACCAGCTTAATGTAGTCCACAGGATCAGGAAATTATAAGGAGCTCTCAGATGTCTTCCATTCCAGGTGTCTCAGATTCTAAGTGCAGTTTCAAATTCAATTAAAAGAAAGCTTTCTGAAAGTACCAGGTATAAAGCATCATAGTTCTGTGTTTCTTACCTTACTCTGGAGTTTGGGCAGTTGAAATAGTTTTGAATTTTCTCCATCGGGGGAATGCTGTGGCTGAGTAAATCTTCTCTAATTCAAGGGAAAGCACTGAAAAGAAGGCCTTCATTCTTAAAGCAGTAGTAACTGAGTTCTAAATGCTTTAAAATTCAGACCACTTAAAGACATACTACCAAATCTCCTAGACTCTCTTTCGTTCTTCTTCCTTCCCTTCACCTCTTTCTTATCCATCATCACTCTCAAACTAGATAAAAGTTTAAAACCTCTGTCAAAATGTTTCTATCACTTACTCTGCTAGTTTCTAAATCATGCAATTTTTTCCTCAGAATTTTTCCTTTGATTCATGCCATCTGAACTTCAGAATATTTTTCCTCAATTAATTGAGGAATTAATTAATTAACAAAAAATTGCCAACATATTTTCAGAAGGTGGTCCTATTCCTCTGCTTTCAATCAGTACTTTTACTCATGCCTGTGGAGTTAAAGCTTTGGACTTTAAGAAATACACTTTTATGGATCTTGTGCTGAGTTCAGTATTCGGGAATAAGGCACAACTGGAGTTACACTGGTGAGAGGAATCTGATCTACAGCATTAATTACTTAAGGAATAAAAATACCAGCACATTTTGAGTGACATTATATGATGCTTCAACAAAGAAAATGGGTTTTACTGAATGCAGCCTACACTGACATCAACATCTGCTTTTGTGTCTAGAATTTTTAAACAGGACTCTCTTGTGTATTCTGATTTTTTTTCCTAAGAAAAGCATTATGTAAATGTTTTGTATAAGGCTTTTCAGCCTGAATTTCTATTGTACAAGGAATGACTCACAAGTCTTCGTTTCAGGGCCTATCCTGCTCATGAGTTTTGACTTTGGCTAAAATCCAAGACAAGCAAAAAAGAAAGAACAACCATAACTCCTTGAGAATAAGTTATAAATTAATAATATTAGGGAAACAGATAATGAAAAATTGGAAGGTTTTATCTCTAGATTTATCGATGGTTTTCAGTGCATAGATAGCTCTGCTTAGTGTCTTCTAATGCTATGTTGGCACTTTTCATTCACACATATTAGGGTGTCAGAGCAAAACACCTCTTGACTTGAGCAAGTGCCCCAGTCCATGGCAGGCTGTTTGGCACTGGTGATATTTAAGGTCTGTTCCAACCCAAATCATTCTATGATTCTATGAAACTGTGGATCATACCTTTGTAATAGCACCTGGGAGAGTTTTTTATTCCTTATCATGAATCAAGTGAAGACATGTCATACAAGCTTTTGTGCTCACCAACTCTATTCTAAGACAGATCCACCAGTTTGCATCCCAAGGCACTATGGCATGCTCCTACTGAAAATAAGAGAAATCTTGGCTGTGATCAATTACCTCAGAACCATAGGAGACCAGGGCAGCATACGTGATGTTGAGTATAATGACATTTGGCAGCATGTCCTATCAACTTTGTACCAAATTTTGTGTATCAATGCCTGCACTGAAATGCTGCAGCTTCTGTTCTTTCTTCTCTCTGTCTGTTTGGTCTTTTTTATTAGGTGTTTTTTATTACTACCTTTTTTTTCCTGGCTACTTTAGTTTGCAACTAAAACTTAGAAGATAGTAGGGTGAAGGAGGTTGAAAGAATGAGCCAAAAATATTCCATCAGCCACCCTGAAAGCATTTCTTCCTGTTGGTCAGCTAGTGAAAATGTTTATTTTAAGGTAACCCATTCATTAGTTTACCAGGACGGGAAAAGCAATTGCTGGTTTGCTGAGATAATCAGCAAGTATTTTACAAAGCTTGCACAATTTCATTTTGGTGTCTGTCTGTCTATCTATCTACCTATCTATCTATCTAATCTATCTACTTACGGATACTGTTTGCATCTTCACACTGAAGAGGCAATAAGGGTCCTCTCCCCACATTAAGAAATTCAGTTTCAGTGTAGTAAAAAACAATTAACATCAGTAAAATGTGGTATTTTACAGCAAGTGCAAAGTACAGCACCAAGGACAACATTATCCCAGCAGCACAGATTGGGGGTTGACTGTTTTAAAAGCAGCTTTGCCAAAAAAAAAAAAGAGCCAAAAAACCAAATAAACAAACATCAACTTGGGGGACTCAGTCAACAACAAATTGAACCTGAGCGAGTGGGGCATCTCAACTGAGTGTAGCCATCAGGTTAAACTAAGTGCTTTTCCACTCTCTCTCTGGCACTTATAAGACCACATCTGGAGTACATATAATTCCTGCTCACAACAACAATGACATGGCAACACTGGAGCATGGCCAGAGGAGACTTCCAAGATGATAAGGGACTAAAACTCACAATGAATAAGAAGAGGCTGAAAGACTCATTCAGACAGGAAAAGATTTGAGGACATCTTAAAAAAATTGTTTAATGTGACGGTGCAGAGAGGACAAGCTAAAATCTATTCAAGGGGCACACAGTAAAAGGATGAGAGACACCAGTCACAAGGCTGC
The DNA here is from genome assembly GCA_013397075.1 of Rhabdornis inornatus. Classification (NCBI taxonomy): domain Eukaryota; kingdom Metazoa; phylum Chordata; class Aves; order Passeriformes; family Rhabdornithidae; genus Rhabdornis; species Rhabdornis inornatus. The sequence goes on along the minus strand of VWZS01008898.1, from coordinate 238,174 downwards.
AGTGTAGGAAAATTTTTGAATTTTTCATGAAGTGCACAATTTTTTACCATAAAAATGTTTAAACATAGGAACAGATCACACAGAGAGCTGTGGGATCTCCATCTTTGATGTTTTATGCTTACATCTTAATACTTAGTCTTACAGATATCTCTAGATTACTTAGGCAACTGAACTGTCTCTCAAGTGTCTATCTTTAGACAAGCACAAGGACGTGTCACTCAGTGACCATGACCCCACTGTGTTAGGCGCTCTAAAAAAGTAGTTCATAACAGGCTAAGAAGGAATGAGAAAAAATCTGCTGAACAAACCTCTAAGTTTACTGCAGGCAAACAAATTTTGGGAAAGGTCCTTCTAAGTTAATTAATTGAGCTGCTTTATGATATTTGTTGTGTCTCAGGAGGCAGCATGAGCAGCAGTATTTCTTGGTTTAAATGTTTAAGATGTGTTTAGTCATAATTATCAGTTTGAGAGTGAATTCACAGGTAGAGCTTAATAGAGGACATAAGCTCAGATGAATACTAATAGTGAAGACAGGATGCTGGTATTCAATTCAATAAAGATAGGGAAGCCAATGGAGAAATAGAAAAGAAGGTGATGTGTAAATGTTCTTTCTCCCCATGGTCTCAAAGGCCCAGCACTTGTATAGTGTTCAAAATCGAGCATGAATCAGTTGAAAGAGAAGGTGACATATGCTTCACTCAGCTGCCAGCTATATGCTTCTGACAGTCACATATACTTCCCATTCTCAACACTGAAACCACTCTTTTTCCTGAATGTAAAAAAGTCTTCAAGAAAAAAGTTGAGGGAAGAATCTAGTCAAGACTATAAAAGTGCTAGTGGAAAAAAAAAGAGAGAGAGAGAAAGAAATATTAAGAGTTTGTCAAGAAGCTGGATATTTCAATGGAAGTTCTGGCCAACTTTATGGATAATTAGGAGTTAGAGCATGTCTGATTGGATGGAAGATTCGTTTCCATGAAAGGCATAGAGTTTCTCTTCATTAAACAGATGTCAAGAAGAATCAAAGTGGTTCTTGTTTTATGTTAGTATAATCAGAGAGCATCAATTGTTCAAGTGTTTTCAATTTCAGTCTGCTTAGAAGTTTCATTCATTCTTCCTTGACAAGACTTAACTACAGTGATATGAACATGGATTTGTGTTAAAACATGGTAGGTACCTAAGATTTCTCAATTAATCCATTCTGCAGTGTAGCAGAGAAGACAGGAGAAATTACTGATCTGCCAATTCCTTTAGGTACTAATATAGAAATCTTCATTAACTTCTTAAATAAGATGAGGCTACTTTTGAGATCCTTTGGGTGTGCATGAAGTAGTGTAGATAACTGGAACTCTCTGAAAGCATCTTAAAGTATTGCATAAAAAGTATTGAAGCTGTGGCTGAAGCAGTGTTTTTCTTAAATAATTTTCTTTCTTAAAGTTTCTTTCTCATGGGCTATTTGAAAACATTTCCTCAGATTTTGCATACACCACCTAATTGTCAAAGCTTGTTCTATAAAAATGACTACGTTAGCAAAAATACTTATGGAACCATCCTCCCAGACAACATAGAAGCAAAATACTTGATCAGTTTTTCTTACAGAAGTTATTTTGAAAGATATTTTCAGATCTATATGGAATGTCTCAGTGATTTTACTGTACTCATTCCAGTAAGTCAAGTATTTGCTACAATCTGAATAACCTACTGTACCCTGAAGGAAATACTTTAAACAACCCCCAGAATTATTCATAGACAGAGTCCATTATTAACAAATAAATGAAAAATCATATAACTCAACCCAAAAAAAGCAACAGAACACAGATTTCTGAAGAAAAGTACTTCAATGCATAGGTACTGGCACTTAGTACAAAATTCAAGACAACATTTGATTGACCCTATCTTTTCCTTCTGTTCCACAGCAAAGTAAGTGGCAACAGCTTTGAAGAAGGAATTCTTCAGAAGACTACAGTTTTGGCAATTATTCATTTGATCTCTCAGGGTAGGAAACAGACTGCAAGTAGAAAACAGTGGAAGCTGTGAAAACAGGAATATGAAAATGATGGCTAAGTACCAGTCACTGTGCTGAGATTTGTGTCCTGTTCAGCACCTGTCTAAGGATCTGTGCTTTACAATTCAGTCTTTGTGAACCAGGTAGCAGGTTCAGGAAAACTGTAACAAAAAAATTACTTAGAGCTCACTCATTATACAGCGACAATAATCTAAATATGTAATTATAAATGCAGATCCAGATCCTTATATGTTCAAGACTGGAAATTATCCTGTTGTGGAAGAGTGAGAGGACGTTAAATCCCTTCCCACACTGTGGCACACCCTCTCTCTGGTTCTTCATAGGAAGATAGTCTGTGGGAATGGGAGCTACTGGGAATCCCATCCTTCCCAGACAGAAGAATTCTTCTGCAGCTCAGTTTCAGTGACAGACACTTCTTAGGCTCTTGTTAAGACCAAAATGTTTTGTAAGGAGGGTTCTAATTCATCAAGCTTCAGCCAAAATACAGGCAGTAATTTGAAGGAACTTGGACCATCAGGAAGATTTCTATCCAAACTTGTCAAATTCCTGCCAGAGTGCTGGGAATCCTGCTCAACAGGTGCTACAGAGCAAAGATATCCACCTATGAACAGGGACAGGGGTCACTCAGGATGAATGTCAGTTAGATGTGCCTGGGATCTCCACCTCTTGCCAAATCTAGCTCCTGGATCCCCATCTGGCAGCCAGTCTGTGCAACAGGGCTGTCTCACATGCCTGGGCTCTGCATCTTGGAGCCTCACTCTGTAGCCTGCCAGTGAGATTCCCAGGAGGCTGAGAAAATAATGGGGCTGGGATCTGGTGAGTTTTATTTTGACACTTATATTCAGAGCTTTCCTTTCAGTAGAGAAGTCATCAAAACTTTTCAACCAGTAATCCACAGAAGAAGGAACCCTCCTTGTCAATTACAGCTTGATTTGAGCTTTTAGAAAGGGGTGCCACTTTCTGTCCCTTCCCTGGGAAGCAGCTGGTATCTTGGTGCTCAGAGGAACAGAAGATAATTTTACACCACAAGAGAAAAAAGGAGGATGAAAGGACTCTCAAGGAAAATTTTCATGCAGAAAGGAAACTACAACGGAGAGGAAAGGGTGAAGTTTGACATCTTCCTTCATTCACATGATGACGGTGTCTCCCTCACATTAGGAGCTGGAGCTGTATTCAGTTATATGGCCTTGCTATTATAGTGTCTGAGCAGATATTAGCGAGTAACAGCTTTCTCCTCAGAAGCTCCAAAGAGGCATTATCTCCTTCAGGAGATGAGGACTGAAGAATAAAAAAGGGCAGCCACAGTTTTCATGGCATCCATGTTCCTATTTCCCTTCCACAGTAACAGAGATGTTGTCCTCCCTCATCCCATGCCACCAGAGCAGGAGCCTTTCTGTACAAGGGCTGCAGTGGCCTCTGCCTCCTCTGGCATGGGCTCCAAGGGCAGCTCCTTCTCTCCCAAAATGTTCCTGCTCAGCTGGCACAAGATCAGTGAGCCCCATGACTTGAACCAGCACTACAGGATGCTGCTGCACACCAGGCTTCTCTCCTCAGCTCCTGCAGCTTCCAATACTGGCTACAGCAGAGCCTCATCCTTATGGAGCTTTGTCCATACATGGGACTGAGTTATTTACATTGTTTTGTGAATTTTGGGGGAGTCAAAACAGCAAAGCTATATTTAGTGAACATGACTGCTATTGCTCTGCTCCCAGCTTCATTCATGGAAAGAAAGATGCTGCTTCTTTTTATCTTAATTTAGAAATAAATCTTCAGGTACAGGCAATGACTGTGTTTTGGAAAATATCACAGTGACCAAGAAGCTCTGGTAGGAGTCTGGGAGGTTCTGTAGAATTTCAACATTATATTATGAAAAAAAAATTAAACTCTGTCTGCATTTCTCACTTTTTTCCTTCCTACCACAACAAATGACACATGACTTACCAAAGCTGATTATTGAAATAAGCTCATCCTGGAAGCAAAACTGAGATATGCTCTTTCTTCTCCTCCTCAGCCCACTCTTCTTTTCCACTCCTCCTTCAGTACATTTTAAATGTACCTGGGAATACTCATTAGCACATATTAAGATTTGTTTCAACATCTTGTAGAAAACAGATGGAGAGAAAGAAAGATGAGAAAAACTGAAGAAAGAATACAAGAAAGCTGAAAAGAGAGAATAAAAGAAGAAAAATGAGGAAAAGAAAGCCTAGAAGAAGAAAAGGACACAGGGATTATATACATTCGTTGTGCCCTTTTCAAGATAAATTCTTCTCAAGTTAAAAATTCAAACACCTATTGAGGTGACTATAAGATATAGTTCAGAACAACTCGAACAGTAAGGAACTTACTGAAGTGCCATGAGATGTTTAGATGACTTCAGGTATTTATTCATAGCACTGTCTTTCCTGACTGTTCACAGCGTTTACAACACTTACACATTAAGGACTTATTTACTCACTCACAGCAAATTTCACAGTATTCTGTGGTTTTCTAGATCATCCTTGGCAGCATCCTTGAGGATAAACTGCTCCACAATTCATTCTGCCTTGCTCATGAGGCAGCTCTGGGCTATGTTAGGAGTTGCACAGTTGGCATGACAGAAAAACATGCTCCAAAGGACATTCATCTTTATAACCACCCTCATTTGTCTCTCCCTCTGCCAACTCAGTCTGGACAGCTTGCATGAAGGAAAGCATCCCTAGTCCTTATAAGCATGTGCAGAAAGCCTGTACTCAAAATTAATTTTAGTGCTCTGAAAATGCTTCACACAACTTTCTGCAACAGCCCTGAAGCATCATCAAGGTGCTCACTTGTGCTAGAGAACAGCCTATGCAATTCTCAGTATAGGTAGCTAAAAAGTAGTTGCAGGTAACTAAAGCAAGAGCCATCACTATCTGTAAAAGCAGTAGGTCAAAGGGTTTCTGCTGTCACTGTTCAGTCCAAAAACCCACCTAAGAGTGAATGTGAGACAGTGGTGGCCAGGTACAGCACACTTCAGTGAACATAGTATTTCTTGTCTAGTCAACCAAACTGATTTTTTTTTTTTAAAGAAAGATTTAAAATGGAAGGATTTACTTTCTATTACCTCAGCATATATGAAAGCAAATAAAAGGTAGCAAATAAACAAAGCTCAAGAATTTACCCCAAATCACATAGCTGAATAATAACAGAACTGAGCAGAGGACTGGAGCATAACCACTCTTCAGTCAGTGAGTTTTCCAAGGGTCCTTCCCATTCCTGTAAAACTCCTGCAGAACATTTGATGGTATCAAACTGAGAAGACTTGGGGTTGTTATTGTTCCTTTCAGAAGCAGGGACAAAGTGGAAAGAAATTAGAAAGAATTAGGTAAAAAGCAAAAAAAAAAAAAAAAA